>JAODAL010023444.1:0-62674 GCA_025379985.1 Phyllomedusa bahiana | reverse complement strand
TTTAAAAATTGAAACTATGAAACCAGGGATGCCCCTCTGTCAGGGCCCTTAGCCCTATTAAAATGCTTTAGAACCCTTTAGCATATCCCCCCTATTCGCAAACCAAAAAAATAATTCATGGGATTCTGATTCAAAGGTTTCTAAAATGGAACAGTGTCCGTGAGCCTGCAAATACTGACTAAGTGGTATGCCCTGTTTCGGTGTAGTTGGATGCCAGCTTTTGAAATGCAATAAACTATTAGTAGTTGTATTCTTACTATAAACTTCTGTTTGTATATGATTAATAGAATCCAATGAAATCTGTAGATCCAAAAAATAACTCAATTTATCCTTAATATCATACTGGAATTTCATCCCAATATCATTATTATTCAGTTCTCTCACAAATTATTAGAATTCCTCCTTTTTACCATCCCAGAAAATCAAAACATCATCTATAAATCTCCCCCAAAATAAAGCGTGTTGAGTAAACCTGGTGTAGTGATCTGAAGGAACAATAGAATCTTCCCACCACCCTAAAAATCAATTTGCAAAATGTGGTGCACAAGCTGTACCCATAGCGGTACCTTTAGTCTGATGATGAAAGAAATTTATGGTGAGAAAAATAAATTTTAGTCTTTGATTTGAAGTTTTTTTTTTGCCCCCAAGAAAGGGGTCTTAGGGCTTCAAACTAAATCATTTAAATATTGCTATACAATGACTGTAGATGACCCAATGTTGCCACAAGGTGGTCCCAAATAATGTTATGTCATTGATTCTCATGACTGCATCTTTTGTGTCTTTAATATAAGAGGGGAGGTCAGTGACAAAAGGCCGCCAAACACTGATAAAACATAAGTTGGCCCCTGGTTTTAGATTGTTGAAAACCCAAAAATTTAAAAGAGGTCTTCCTAGAATTGGGACAACATTCTTATGCACTTTTGGTAGTGCATAGAAAGTTGTAATAGTGGGAGTTTTGTTATACATAAATTTATTTCCTCCTCAGTAATCAAATGTTCCTCAACTGCTTTATCCAAAATGTGACCTAGCTCTCTTAAATAATGATCTATGGATCATACAGTCAAGATAACATATGTCTCCCTAATCCTCTAAGATCTTTTTTACCATTTTGACATAGTCATTTTTGTTTTGAATCACAATACTAAATACTGTAAATAAAGGGAAGAAGTTTACCTTTTACATGAAAGTGATTGGTTTTTTATTTGGGGAACTAAAGATTTAAAAAGGGCGTAGATTTTTGTGAATTGGGGGGGGTATTCTTTAACTTTGATCTTAATTTTTTCAATGGTAAACTGAGTTCGGGTTGAAACCCTTCATCTTCCAAAAATAGTTGCTCTAGATCTCTTAAAGTACGTCCTTCCATGATTCTCTGGGAATCCACTGAGGTTGATTTATTGTTATGGTTATTGAATAATGCTAATTGTCTTACAAAGGCTTAAACTCTTTACTATGAATTCACATAAATATTAAAACCATATGAGGGTATCTTCTTTGAAGTTGTTAGTGTAACAGGTCCTCTCTAGGACTGGGATATCTTCCTTTGCGTAATAGTTTTGATATCCCCATTTCTCTCTGTCCCTGAGAAAAATCTAAAACAGGGGCTTGTGTAGTGGGGGGGTCCTATATTGTGATTCATTGCTGACACTGGTGGATATGTATTTGAGGGGGTTCCTCCTGTCACCACCATCAATGGATTGAGTACTTCCATAGATGGTCATGTATTCAAATTCATATTGGTTAACGGCAATACCGGTATACCCCCAAAACCCACAGTTCCAGACAAGGAAGAAATCAATGATAAATGTGGCATAACTCCAGGGTGTTTGGAGAGTTGGTTTGTCTGGGTAAGACAAGTGGAATTTGAATAGTTTTTTAATGGATACTTTTGCTCAAAAATTGGTCCACTATTTGTCTTTGGATCAACATTTCTTTAAACATGAGTTTTATTGAGAAGAGCAGATGTGACAAAAAGCACAAAACAAAGAAACAAAGGTTGTATAAAACAGTGCAACAGTGCACTATAAGTAACAGTAAAACTGCACAAGAAATGCAGTACAATTATCGGTACAACAACATTGAGGAATATAGCGGGAGACATTGTAAAAGAGGGCTTTACCGCCAGTTTTTGGCGTACACTGCGCCAGTCCCAGGCACCCGAATCACGCTTGTCGAGCAGCCTCCGGCACACTTTCGGCTGCGGCCCGCATGAAGGGAGTCGGTGCAGTTGGCAGGCACGTGGGCGCGGTGGGCGCGGTTGTAGGATTCAGGGGCGGGGACGCGTGCGCGCTCGTATTCGTCCGAGGCATGTACCACGCGTCTCGCCAAATCGCGGCGCTCGGGCAGCTCGACAAGCAGACCAGGTTTTTTTGTTTTTTTTTGTCTAAATTACCTACGGCCGAGGCGAAGTGTGCAGGATCGGAACATGCGAGGAAGGGATCGAGATTACGGACAGAGAAGTCTCGGCGCTACGCTCCGTGCAGCTGGAGTGTGATTCCGAAAAAAAATCGCCTTTATAAAGGCGGGGAAAACAGTGTCAGAAAAAGAGCTGAAATGTAAACAAAATACACATAATTAAAAAAAAAAAACATTTCCCACACCTCTAGAACGGCACAATATCAATAAATATGATATGGAAATTGCTGGATAATACAGTAATTCAAATTCTGAAACCTATTATCATTGGTCGGCATAAACCAGCCCAATCAAGAATAGGAGCGACAAAAGTCCCATTCTAGCCTATGGAGAACGTTTAGGGGGGTGGGGGGGGGGACCAATAAGAATAGGAGGACAAAGCCCATATTCTAGCCTTAGGAGGATGTTTGGGACAATCGAGACATCCATGGCGGGACGTTCAAATATATAGTTGTAAAATAGGCAGTGCAATGTAGTGATTGGCTTGAAGCTAGCGGGGGGCTCGCCGCAGTGCTCAGCCAATCTGAATAGCGAGCGGTCAAAGTCCCCATTCTTAGCCTAGGGAGAAGTTTAAGACCAATCAGAATTAGGAGGCGACAAGTGCACCATTCATGATCCTATGGAGGAGTTTGACCTATCTGAATCAACGCAGGGATAATAATTATACATGTAAAAGACGAGAAAAGAGATGACTGGCTGAGCTAGCGGGAGCTTGGACTATCCCAGCCAATCTCGAGCGAGAGCTACTTCTCCCATTATAGTCTATGGAGAGATGGGCGCACTGTAATACTGGCGATCAGGCCGCTCGCGGCATGAAGTAAGGAATAAAAACATAAAAATATTTTTATTAAGAGTAATACATGAATCAGATAAGAGCAGAACAATTGTATAAAAATAAAGCAGTTAAAAACCGAAAAACGCGTTTGGTCGCGAGACAGGCGATACTTAGGGAATTTCATAGAGAGAAATGACGGGGAAATACAGTTAATGTTACAAATTGTTGAAGTATTTCTAATTGGTCTGGCATTAAACAGCCAATCAGTATATAGGAGCGACAATCTGTTACCTTTATCATATGGAAGTGAGAATTGACCAATCCGAATAGGAGGCGACAAAGCCCCTTCTATACATATGGAGGATTTGGACCAAATCAGGACATCAGGCGGTCGATAATTCAAAATTACCGTTAAAAAGATGGAGAAAGAGCCTGACTGGGCGCTGAGCTGAGCGGGAGCTTGGGCTATCGCCAGCCAATCAGAGGCGCGATGATCTGTTCTTCCCTTTTATAGTTCTATGGAGAGATGGGCGCACTGAAATCTCGGCGCTGAGCCGCCCGTGCGGCATGAAAGAATAATAAAAAAAAATATTTTTTTATTAAGTGTAATACATGATTCAGATACTTAGGGCATAACAATGTATAAAAAATCAAGCAGTTAATAAAAACCCTCCAGCCGAACAACGAGGCTTTTTTGTCGCCGATAGACCGGCGCTCATAGACATAGGGATTTGTCATGAGAGAATTTGCGGAAATTCAGTGATTTCAAATGTGTTTAAGCATATTCTCATGGGACGGCATAAACCAGCCAATCAGAAAATAGTGAGCCGAACAATTGTACCTTCTCATCCTTTGGAGGAGAATTGACCAATCAGATTAGGAGGACCAAAGCCCCATTCTACGCCTATGGAGAAAATGGAGCCAATATATTCAAAGGCGGGGACAGTTCAAAATACAGTAAGAAAGGCAGAGGAAACCGAGCTGATGGTTGAAGCTCACAGCGGCGGGGATCGTCCCAGCTTAGCCAATCAGAGCGCGGAGCTGTATCTGTTTCATAGAGTTCTATGGGGAAAAGAAATTCCTGATCGCGCTCTGTGATTGGCTAATTATACTAGTAGCGCCAGTAATTTGGCCAATGGGAGAGCGAAAGCGACGTCCCTATGGGTTTTGTAATCGCTAAATCTGAAAACTCAACACTGTATATGGCCGAAATCACATTATAACACTACACAAGTTGTCCGATTGTATATAAAAGGAATATAATATGTGGCTTAACGAAAAAAAATTTAATTCCTAAATATTGTTTGTTTTTCTTTATTTTCGATGCACCATACTGATTGGTTCCTTGGCAACGAAAATATCGAGAAATAACCATGATTTGCGGGAATTAATCTGTTTTTTTGTTAGCCAATATTAGGATTACCTTTTATATTACAACATCTGGGACAAACTTGTGTAGTGTTATTAATGTGATTTCGGCAATATACTCAGTTTGATGTCAGATTGCGCAGATTACAAAACCCTGTAGGAGCGTCGCTCGCTCTCCATTGTGCTCTATATTACGGCGGCTCTTTGAAATTACAGCCAATCACAGTAGCGGCGCTCAGAATTTCTTTTCCCCATTAGAACTCTATGAGAAAGTAGCTCGCGAGCTCTGATTGGCGCTAAGTCTGGACGGAGCCCACGCTGCACTTTCAACAATCACGACTGTTCTGCCTTTTTACTGTATTTTGAATCTGTCCCGCCTATTGATATTGTTTGGTCCAAATTTTTCTCACATAGCTTGAATGGGGCATTTCGTCAGTCCTTTCTGATGGGTCAAATTCTGCTCAAGGATTGAATGGGACCATTGTGTCTCACCTATTCTGATTGGCTGGTTTATGCCGCAGGAACAATGAGAATAAGCTTTAAACAACTTTGACTTTAAGTGCTTTATTTACGGCTATTCTCTACTCTTGACATATTAATATGTAGAGCCGGGTACTCGGCGACAAACGCGTTGTCTGGGTTTTTAATCTGCGTCTATTTTTAGTTACAATTCCGGTATGAATCATTCTATCTGACTCTTGTATTAACACATTAATAAAATATTTTTTTTATTAATAAAGCTTCTTGTCTACACTCGGCGGCTGAGAGCCTCGAGATTTAAGTGCGCCCAATCTCTCCATAGGACTATAATGGGAGAAGTTGCTCGCGCCTCTGATTGGTAGGGGATAGCACAAGCTCACGAGTAAGCTCCCAAGAAATCTCGCTCTTTTCTGTAATTTTTACTGTATTGCTGAATTATAACGCTACGTGGATTTCTGTGATTCGCCGATTACACACAAAACTATCCAATAGGATAGAATGGGGTTCTTGCTCGCTCCTATTTCGATTGGTTCTAAACTTCTAAATAGGCTAAGAATGGGCTTGCTATGGTCTCGCTCCTACTTCTGATGGCCGGATAAGGAGAGGCCACAAGTAGCTCAGCCAATCAGCTCTCGGCAGCCTTTTTTGACTGTATTTTGAAACCTAGTCCCGGACTCGTGGTTGATGATTGGTACCAAAACTACCGCAATAGGCCTAGAATGGGCGTTTATCGCTCCTATTCTTGGATTGGTCCAAACTCCTTCCAATAGAGGCTAGAATGGGGCTTTGTCGCTCCTATTCTGATTGCGCCGGTTTATGGCCGACCGCAATGAGAATAGGTCTTCAGCGATTGAATTGACTGTATTTACAGGCAATTCCATATCATATTTCTTGATATTGTGGCCGTTCCCTGAGTTTGGAGATAAGTGCTGTGCTTTATTTTTTAAGAAGTGTATTTGTGTACATTTAGCTCCTCCTTTTTCTTCGACACTGGTTTTCCGCCTTTTTAGAAAGCGATTTTTTTCGGGAATCACATCTGCTGCATGGAGCGGACGCCCGCTCGCTACTCAGCGCGTCGCGGATTTCGGATCAGCTTCCTCGCATGTTACGATCCTGCTTTACCTTCGTCCTCTGACGAGGTTTAGACCCAAAAAATGTAGAAACGGCTCTTTATAAGGCGAATTTTTGACTTCTTACTCCGCATACCGACATCGGGATGATTTCTCAGCCGCTCCAGCCTGTCTCGCATCGGAAAGATTCTCGGCGCAGTCCCGCACGGCGCTAAGTCACACATCTGCACCCCAACCACATGGCGAGGCGCGGCGGTCTATTACCCGCATGTATGAGTGCTCTTCCTCTGACGGCGAAGCTTAGGCGCAGCACCGCAACAGCGCACACATGTCCCCCGGCACTTCGCCTTCATACGCTGGTGTGGATGCGGCGGAATTTTAATGATATGTATGAAGCGCAGCCCTCGGCCGCGACAAAAATCAGAGCAGATTCCGCGGGAAAACTGGCAGGAAACGGCGGCCTCGACCCGGGGGATTATACATGTGGCCCATTAGTCATGAATACCAAAGGATAAAATGCACGTATATGTTTGTGGAAAACAATAAGAGGCGAGAGTAAACCATGCGTAGGAATGGCATTTGAGCACATTGACTTGACAGGGTCATTAATAGTTGTACATCTTAAGCCAGCTGGTAGATGTTTAATTAACAGTTATTGTCGTGTTACTGTATTGAGACTGTCTCAACCAGGCGCATCACAATTCTCTCGTTTTTTAATTACAGCTCGAGGAGAGTCGATTTGCCTCAAGTTCCACATGACAGCAATAAATTTAACCTTGTTGATTACTTCAGATTACGACGGACATTTAGGGCGGATTCCAAAGTTCAAGCTCATAGTAGTTCGAGCTGCAATCAGAATTGTGGAAAAACGCTATGTTCTTAAGGAGATGGAGATCTAGGGACCTATGTCTAAAACAGCTAGTTCTGGGGAAGGTTGACAGAAAGTAACTGCAGAAATTAGGCGGAAAAAACCAGATATCCAGAAACCCAGACTGGAGTAAAGGCCAAACCCACCAAACCTGGAGCCAGAGTGCTCCTGTTGCCCACGAACTGTTTCCCAACAGAGGTTCTGTAGGTGCAGAATGGAATATGAGCAAGGAGGGTAGGGGGGTGATACATCTGTAGATGAATTTTGCTCCCATGACGCCTCTGTATTGGTTGATCGGCATTCGGATAAGTTTACAGGGGGCTGCAATGCGACATTTTTCTCCATTTGCTCCTAGTGTAAGAATACTATGGCAAGCTCATTTTTCCAACTTTTTACCTTAGGTGAGAATTTTTAAGTCACGCCTCAATATCTATGTGGCATATGGTAATTAAACCCAGGCCTTTTTCAATATCGCCTTTCTTTTTAACAAAGGAAGTTGTGGAAATTCGAATATGTCAAGGTGCGGTTCTAGGCCTGGTTATTGCTTGTAGGAGGGAGCAGTGAGTTATTTGAAAAAAAGAGAGTAGAGGGGAGCGCTGAGGTGTCTTTGGTAAGTATAAAACAAGTTTCTGCAAACGATTTCAATCTCATTATTGTCGTTGAGAAAATTGATCTACCGTGTGAAGGCCAAATGTTCAAGATAGCGAAGGATAGTAATGTTCGTTCACAACAGATCAAAAAAACTGTTATTGGTGTATTGATGTTTTTGACGACTGAGCCAGCTAGTTGGGCGAGAATAATTGTGGACCTAGTTTCAATAATCGTCTCTGAGAGGGAGTCTTCTAGAGGTGTGGGCGGAGGCGCTACCAATTTTAATGCTCTGGATGTGGAACTAATTCTTCAAGGCGTGAAAGCAGAGTTTTCCAATTGGGCCCTTGTAGGTAGAATTGTCAATTTCCCCATAATGGGAAGGGATTGTTCCAGGAGTATTGCAATGTTATATGCGTAAAGGTTGGGGCAGCTAGACCCACCATCCTTATGACTAAAATAAAAAGGAGGTGCTTGTTCTTTAATTGGCTTCTTACCAGCCAGAAGAAATTGAAAAGAATCGGGATTGGAGTTTGTTGAAGAGTGTGTGCAAGGAATTTTAGGTAGGCGAATGGCACGACAGATGTAAATGACACTTTGTTGAAGGGACATTTCTCTACTATATTTATTCTCTAGCCATCCAAGGAGTAGGATTAAGTTTGGTCAGTTCTTTTGATTTATGTATCCAATTTAAATATAAGGAGAGTTGAGTTAATTTGTAGAACCGTTAAGATGGGGTGAGCTCGTCACTTGCGACACCATAGGTATATCAACGGGGCCGACGCATAGGGAGATGCGCAAACTTCTCTATCTTCGGGGTCTGTGTTAACATGTTATTGACTGGAAATATAAAAAAGATTTAGATTTATTTAAGATTTGTATGTTAGGAGACTTGTGCAAAGTGGTGTAGGTTATCGAGAATGGCTGGGATTGAGGAGAGGGGGTTCCGATGATGAGCATAACATCGTTCAGCTTATAAGTCTAATTTTATGCTGTGTATGTTGTATCGGTACACCTGAGTCATGCTAATGGAGGTGATCACTGATCTTCTCAGCACTGTGGTTCGATACACATTACGATAAATGAGTGGGGATAGGGGGCTGCCCTTGTCTTGGCTACCGTTAGATAGAGTATAAGGTTTAGACAGAAACCTGAGGTAATGCACGAGGCGGATGGGTGTGGAATATAAGGCCATATTGGCAGAACAGTGAAAAGCCAGATATCCACATCTTCCGCGCAGAGTCAATTCAATAGTATCGCACAATTGGACCTATCAAAGGCCTTCTCTGCATCCAATGATAACAGGGCCACATCTGACTTAAGGGGTTTGAAACCTGTACAAGGATCTAATATTTCTGCGAGTCGCAGTCTCTGGCTTGTATGCAGGGCTGCATAAACCAGTCTGAATTCTGTGGTGTATCACGGAGGGGGAGAATCTATATTTAGACGATGATGCCAGAATTTTGGCATTTTAATTTGAATCTATGTATTTAAAGTGAGATGGGCTATAGTTGGCCACTTTATCTCAAGCTTTCCTGCTTTGTGATATTGTTGAAATGGACTAAGCCATGATAGATTTTGGAAGGAGGATGGGTTATCTGCACTATAGATCGTTTAACAGGACTAGGTCATATGAGGGATCAATTGTGTCTGCAAAAGACGATATAATTCGTATAGACAACCCATCTGGGCCGGCGCTTTGTTCAGCTTACTAGAATTAATAGCCTAAATTTCGACCTCCGCGAGGGCAGGTAAAAGGAGTATTTCAGTGTTTCTTAGTTGTGATTCTCCTAACTTTGGGAGGGGCTATAGATGAGAGGAACTTGTTGATCTCATCATCGAGGGTGAGGGAAAAATCGCAGTTGAGTGGCATTAGTTATTAGCTTAGAATCTAAAAATTCTGCGCAAACTGTTCTGGATTTCGGAAGGGTGTTAGCTTGCGTTAATTTTTGTGTGGGCATGTTGAAACCTCTTAAACTCTTCTGGCGAGAATTTTCGTAGGGCTATACGACCTTGAGATAGAATTGTTCATTAATTTGGCCAGTTTTTTTCTTTATTTTTGAAGGTGAAGGATTCGAAAGTCGTTTCTGTATTTTGTAAGAGATTTTTGATTGTCTATAGAGGGGTTTAGTTTTAAAGCTGAATCTACCAACTTGATTTTATCTAGAAGGTCATTTAGAGAAACCAATACTCTTTCTTCTTTTACAGGCCAACTGAATAAATATTCCCTAATAAAGGCCTTATGCGGTGCACCATACCGTAGTTGAGAGGGAACTGAAAGCACTATTGTGGAAAAATATTCGTTTAATGATTCCGTTATAATAGGATACATTGGAGGGGGTTTAAACAAAAAATTATTAATTACGCCACAGACTAGGTTGGAGGGTTAAAAAGGAGGTTTCAATGGACAGGTCGACTGGGCGTGGTCAGGACACCGTAATGTAGCCAATTGTCGAGGACATAAATTGAGGTAGCTGTGATTTGTCAAACAGAAAAAAATCGATTCGGGAGTGGACCAAACAGGGATGGGAGAAAATTGATCTATAGTCACTTTGATTAGTATGAAGATATTCCATATATCATGGAGATCCTCTTCAAGTAGGAAAGGTGTAAGTCTGGAGCGGAGGTTCACGGGATCTGGATCTGTTGGAAACATTATTTAATACCACATGAATCGCCACAAACAATCAGGCTCTCCTCTCCGCGCCTCCTTGGCTCGCCGAAATATCGTCCTTCTGATGAAAGGGATCTGGTTATTATGTGGGGCATATAATAATGTAAGGGTGTATGGTTTAGAATTAATCTCGCATACGGAGAATGATATAGGGCTAGATGGATTCAGAGACAATTGTAGGGGTGGTTGGATACTGATTTTTTTACATGATGGCTACTCCAGCTTTCTTTTTTAAAGAATGAGCATGGAAGATATGGGGGGAAGAGCTTGTTGTGTAAACCTATGTGGCATCTTGTGGCCAGTAAATGCGTCTCTTGAGACAAAATTATGTCAGAGCCCGTATTTGTGGTTCTTTCCCTCTTACATTGAGTGCTTCAAAGGGGAGTTTAACCCCTTAACATTATAGGTGAGAATTTTTAAAGCCATAGGAGCAGAGAGTAAGGACTGTAGGGGCCGGTTAATTCACCCAAATACCAAAACATTCTAATGGATATCCTAGAAAAGAAGGTGCTGTATTTGTACAGAATTAAGTCATTGTGACAGCATAACAATATAAGCATAACTGGAGAACACAACAAATGCAACCAATTATCCTAGGTGAGAATTGATTAAGTGGGGCAAGTCCTGCTACAATTCAGGAGGATTAGAGAAGGGTGTGTTAAGACGGTGTTCCGACCTAGGAGAGACGACTCACATCATAGAGCCAACAGGTGGAATAGGAGCAGACCGAGGAGAATAGAACGAAAAGTCAAAAGTCAGAATTCGAATGGGAACCGAAAAGGTTTTCTCCTGACCATAACGCGTGATCATCTCGGGTTCACTGTTTCTTTCGGATTGGACTGGAATCATCTGTGGGAAGAAGGTTCCAAGCCTCATGGAGAGCAAGCTTACTCTGGGGAGAAACAAGTGATTTGGATATTTTTGTTGTTTATCAGCCTTCACCTGGAATCCCAATCTATATGGGATTCCTTTTTCTCTGAGGATTCTTTGTATAAGGTTGAAAAAACTCTCTCTTCGTAACATAGTTGTTGCCCTGTGAGTTCCAGGAACAGGGTGTTAGGTTGAACTGTTCTGGTAAACGAATCCACCTTGCCGCGTAGTGCTCGCAGAAAAATCCTCTATTAATGTGGTAGAAGTGGATCGTGCAATCAGTGTCCCTGGGTACCTGAGGATGGGAGGACTCGAGGTTTAGGAATTCTATGACTTTTCTATCTATGCTCTGCTGTAGATATCGTAGAATGTGGGAGCACAAGCAGCCATCAATTCGGTCAGAAACGCGTTAAGTTGATCAGGTGTCACGGATTCCGGAATACCTCTAATGCGTACATTATTTCATCTCGATCTGTCCTCCAGATCAAGGACTTTGCTGGAAAGTCGCTGTACCTCTGGCACCTCCAGGGCGATTTATTGGCGTATTATTAGAGACGTTATGGGAGGTCGCAAATTGGCTCATTTTTGTCTCAATGTGCTCCGTTCTAGAGGCTAAAGACAGAAAGTCTTGTTTGAGATCTGAGATAATTTCTTTGATATCAGCTTGCAGTGTAGAGCGAAAGGAGGAAAAGAGGTGATGTAGATTAGATGTCGTTAGAGGTTGGGAGTCCATCATCATCCTGGTTATTTAAATAGACTGAAGCCCGCTCTTGAGGAAGTGGACTGGAGGTGCAGAGAGAAAAATTGTAAGCCCATTTCTATAGATCTAGTTTCGTACCAGAAGAGGGACGAAAATAGTCGGAAGTTTAAGGTGGGTTGCGATTTGGGGTTTTTCTTAGAAAGAGCACCCATGCTTCAGTGGTTTTTAGAAGCGTAGAGGACTGGGTTAATAGAAAAAGGCTATGTGTATGCGGAGGACATGGGCAGAGCTCTTGATTAATGTGCTAAGCTGGCCTTCAAGCAGTGAGGGCCGTGCACAAAGGTTGAAAGCAGCTTTTGTGGGTTCTGCAGCTATGTTGCTAAGGGAGTGCTGATATGAGACAAAACAGTATGGTGAGCGACCTCTGTATAGGGCCTATTAAGTAAGGTGGTGTATCGTCTCACAGGTGATCAATCATGTCGATAGAAACAGAGTGCTTTAGTGATAATGTGATGCACAAACTGTATGGCAAGGGGAAACAGCAGATTAGGTGGAGCTGTGCTCAAAGTCCTAGATAATGAGTTATAGAAGTTGCCCAAAGTAACACCAGATATGGCAGGGCTTCAGTTATGATCTTCAGAGGTGCTAGGATGGGTGCAGTCTCTGTGCTGTGAGTTATGAGGAGTACAGGCTCACAGGGATTCCTGCAATCTGGCAGTGCTGCTGTCAAAATGGCGTCAGTTCCCGCCAGTGCATATGCTATTGCTAGTACCAGGAGTAAATTTGTTTGAGCTACGTGCCACTAATTATGTTGTAGGTGAAGGAGATAGCCTCTGCGCCTTATCACAAGGTAAAAGGACTCCCTTTGAGAGAAGGTAGAGCAGTGTCACATGTGCGACGTCCGCTCGCAGAGCCGCGGAGCTGACAGAAGCAAGGGTCGGGCAGGTGACTCAGAGCTCAGACGCCGGAGCTGTTCAGGAGCGGCGCTTCACTCAGCCGCGATCTTCGGCTGTGGAGATAGGTCAGGCAGCCGCAACAAGCAGAGGAGGAGTCGGGCAGGTGATTCAGAGCCCGGGAATTTCAAGCGCCGGGGCTACACAGGAGCGGCGCTTCACTTTAGCTGCGATGCACGGCACAACTGACCGGAGCTGTGGAGGCAAGTCAGGAAGCTGCAGCAAGCAGAGCAGGAGTCGGGCAGGCGACTCAGAGCCCGGGAGTTTCAGACGCTGGGGCTGTGCAGGAGCTGCGCTTCACTCAGCCGCGATTCTCGGCACAGCTGACCGGAGCTGCGGAGGCAGGTCGGGTGACCGCAATAGTCAAAGGGGAGAGATTTTAAGGTAGAAGTCCTCTTCAAACGGGCCGTCCGCACTGCAGGGGTGAGGGGGAGGAAGATCGCGCTTGTTCCCGCCACGAGACTCACCACAGCTGAACCGCCGCTTTAAGCCTCCGAAGTGAGCCGGGTTTGCAACCGATGGCTTCTCTATTGCTGGAGGAAAGCAGTCGGTGTTTTTCCAGAGGATCTTGCTGTCCTTAGGGCTTATTTGAGCCGAGAATGTGGGGTCTCTTCAGGAGAGGTCCTCAGACACGTCCAATAACATCTCCTTCCTAGGCCATGCCCCCTGGATCAACATTTCTATTACCTCCTCTTCTTTTTGCCCCTCTTTTGGGACTAGTTGGAAACTCATCAATCCCTGAACCTTCAGACTCTGATAATCTGAATAATAATTTATTTTTGTTGGTAATTATTTATTTTTCCAAATGTATGCCTGATTGTTCTCAAAATCCTTCTTGTCTCTAATATACTTGTTATATTTTCTTTCTTTTATCTCACTTTTAAGAGATTCTATATTTCATTGAAGTTTATGTTCAAGTATTTGAAAGTCCAGATGAGAACTGAAATTCTTTATTTCTGTTATTTTCTGTTCAAACTGTTCACTCAAATTATTAAAGAAGATTTTTCATAGTCAAGAAAATATTTAATTAATTTAAGAGAGCATTTCGTCAAAATACTTTGCCAACCTTTTACAAGGTTTATGTCTTCTAAATGGGTATTGGGTCTCAATGGAATCCTGAGGCTTCTTTATACTATTTGTTGCTGGAAATAAGTTTCTAGGCTCGCAATTTCCAACCAGGAACATAACTGTTGCTTATAAAGTTTTTCCAATTCCTGAAATTCAACTGAAATATCGTTTTGACTCAGCAGTAAGGGTTTCTAAAGTTATTTTTTGAGACAGAAAATCTGCCATCCCCCATTATCCTTAACTAGCACTCCTGCTCAACAAATAGTTGACGAAAAAATAGGTATTAGACAGGACACCTCAATCCAGTCACTAGCAAAAAATGAGTAAATTACACCTGTATAAATGGAATTAGCCTAAGGAGAATAGCTTAAGTTAGGTGAAGTTGATAAGCCAGTAAGTATCCCTGTTAAAGCAAAAGAACATATGCTGGTGCTGTGGTTGACTAATCCGCTGTGCTGCTTAGAACGCATTGGCCAATTTCCAATAGAACTCAGGGCGGAAGATAGATCACCTACTGAGGTGCACTGGCGCCGCCTTCCGCTCCCGATAGGTGATCGGACATGGCGAACTGCACAGATATAAGCTTCCGAAGGTGATAGAAAGGTACAAGTTACTCTCCATTAGCTAGTTCCATTTACACAGGTGCGATTTACTAATTTTTGCTAGTGATTGGATTGATCCTGGATAGGAGCGTTGTACTAGTATTTAAATTTATATGCTTCTAAGATGTACGTGCTGAACCTCTTACCCATGTTAGGTGGTAAAACATGTTGGGGAAGATCTTCTTTTTTATTTTTATTTAGCATCACCTACTCACTTGTCAATGTTCCAACTGCAGTAGCCTGCTACAATATATTCTGATGGATATAGTTTATAGCTTCTAGTATAGAAGAGCAGAGCTGACGTTAGATTAGTGCCCAAGATAGCCTGTTAACAAGATAGCAATACACTTTCTTTAGTTTACACCTATACAAATGTATGTGTGATAGGGACAGATAGTCTCAAGTTGATGCTTGAAAAATCTGACCGAGTGCTACATTACAGACCAGATTGAAAAACAGTTGAGTGCTCCAGCTAATAAAGCATGAAAGATCAGCAATTCACTACTTCTACAGTTTTTTGAGATAGTAAATGATCGGCTGATATCTAGGAAAGTATAGTGATATAGGAGAAGTAGAAGTAAGTGGGGTTTTATAGCACTATTTTTTGAAGCAGGATATAGTATCTAAACAAATTCAAGGGATAATATGTCCCAGTGATCAATCTAGATTCTTTATAGTGTTCAGTGAGATTAGATGTTTGTTCATTTTAAAAGTGTGGCTCCTTTTTTAGTAAATTATAATTAAAAGTTATGTATTCAATTAAGAAAGCTATTGGGTTAGGAAATTAGTTAAGTTAGCATATGGCAAAAATGTTTGATGTATGAATCCTGGCGCTGACAGGCGAGTTCTAAATAGCTTTAAGGTAGTGTAGAATGCGCCAGAATGTATGAACCGGTTCTTCTGGAGTTCATACATACAGACATATTGTAAAGCCACTATGACAACTCAGGCAGACCACCTTTAACTTAGTTTGCCAGTTCTAACTGTAATGTGCCTAGGTTTGGCGTCCAACATTCATAAACATGTCTAATCCTACGAACGTGGTGCGACACCCACCAGAACGCATTACAAAGTTTCTTTTTGCGCATTACAAAGGTACTTATCGTGCCAAATTTTGGAGTGTACCTGTTCATACATTCTTTTTGGCTCAAAGTACACCAGAAAACTGGTGCAGCCCCATTCATATATGTCACCCATGTGTTGCTCTATCACATGAAATATCAATAAAATACATTTAAGCTTGTGGCTGTAACATTTAAAAATGAGGAACAGTTCAAGAAATATGAATACTTTTATAAACCAACTGTATGTGGCAGTATATGTGGCAGTGTCAAGGGAATCAATATGAGGCTAAGTTGAAAAACTGGCATAATTGCATCAATAAATATGCCCTGCAATCTTACAAAATACACTTTGCTTTACGAATTGTTAAGGTCTATAACTTATTACGACAAAGAATATAGAAATGTTCTTTGAACATGGAGATCCAGCAAGATAAAATGTGTTTTATAATGGTTTTTTTCAGTTACTAAAGTTACAGTATAATGTGAACCTCCTAAAATATAACTTTTAATAGACTTTAAAAAATGTGTGACAAAGCACTAAATCTAAGCTGACAGAGACTCATCCCAATTGAAATACAGATATACGCAAAAGATCAAGACATATGGGATCAAAGAAATATATCCTAATACGTCCCTTCTGACTAAACCACCCTATAGGGCCCTGAGTGGGGTAATCACCCCAAATAAGGGCGGCCCCACAAAACTAGAAGACTCTAGACAACTGTCCCTAGATAATTGTATGGGGAAAAACAGGTGTGTAATAAAGGATCAGTATATAGACAAAATGTACTGTAGACTGCCCTCACAGTCAATATACCACCTCAAGGAAAATGAAAATAATTAAATGTAGCAAATGACACAGATAATTAGTCATGTACAATGGAATTGTATTATCTATGTGGCTACATAGAATCAAACATGAAAAAATATCGTTTAACCCTGGACACGTTTCTTCCCAGGCTACAGATTCACCAGTGGGGAATACCTGCAAAAGAAAAAGTACTAAGGTGTAGTTAAAAAGATCATGGTTACTTACACAGAGCCATCCATAAAAGGGCTAACTCAGTCCTAAAGCATAAATACATGTTGGTAGTAGTCAAATAGGATGACGTATCCTGATGGGAAAAGTATGTGGGAGCAGGTATGCTCGACCATGTATATTAAAGTCCAAAAGGTAATGTGTGGAGGGGAGATTTAAATACCGGTATACCTCTCAGCAACAATAATCATCCCCCCATAGTCTTCCTAGAAGCCCAACCAAGATTAAATGTATTTCACCTAAATCATTTAGAAATGGCTCAGCGAGGCAGCGGCGGCAGTAGTCACTCAGTGCGGAGCATTGGCGGTAAAATCAGATACTCGGCGGTGTGGCAGTTCTTTGCTTAGATACCGGAGGAGCCGAATATGGGTAAATGTAGCATCTGTGGGCAGAAAGTGAAGCGTGGCCAGGGAGCTAACGTTGTCACCACGGCCCTGCGTCAACACATGCAGCGTCACCATCCAGTGGCTCAGATGTGGTGGTCCATCCTGCCACCACAGCAGCAGCCAGTGGCATGCATGCCATTGCAGCCAGTCAAGGCTCCACCACCTCTGCAGAAGGGAGCTGTTTCTCTTTGCCATCATCTCCCGGTCCAGATGCTCCTGCTCCTCGCTACTCATGGCGCCAGCAGTTGTTCAGCGAGGCGATTGCAAAGAGACAACAGTATGCGTCCAACCATCCTAAGGTGCAGCAGCTGACTGTGCTCCTGTTCAAGTTGTTGGTACTGCAGTCGCTCCCTTTCCAAATGGTGGACTCTGCACCATTCAGAGAACTAATGGCTTGTGCCGAGCCGAGATGGAGAGTTCAAAGCCGTAATTTCTTTTCCAAAAAGGCAGTACCAGCACTTCATAAATATGTAGAACAGAAGGTGGGCCAGTCCTTGAGCTTATCGGTTTGCTCCAAGGTGCACGGCAGCATGGACGTCTGGAGCTGTAACTACGGTCAGGGCCAGTACATGTCCTTTACGGCCCACTGGGTGTGTGCTTCCTGCCCAGGCACACCAACAACTTGGACAGGAGACGCTGCTTTCTCCTCCATGTTGTTAAACTGCGGCTCCTGCATCAATGTCCGCCTCCTCCACCACCACCACCATCTCAGCCTCCAAAAGTACTGCTCCATCATACCTCATGTGTAGAGCACAGCGGTGTTACCCAGTTCTACACCTGGCTTGCCTCGGCGAACGAAGTCACACAGGGGAGGAACTGCTCCGCGTCATGCAGCAAGAAATCGATGTGTGGCTTTCTCCGCGCCAACTGCAAATCGGAACCATGGTGACGGACAATGGGAGTAACATGGTGTGCGCGCTGCACCGAGGAGGGATGGTCCATGCGCCCTGCATGGCGCATGTGTTCAATCTGGTTGTGAAAAGGTTCCTGAAGTCTTCCACCGATCTTCAGAACATTCTGAAAATGGCCAGGAAACTGTGCATGCACTTCATCCATATAAAGCCAGGAACACCCTCCTTGAGTTGCAGCGGCAGAATGGCCTCCCCCAACACACTCTGATATGCAATGTTTCCACCCGTTGGAATTCCAGCCTGCACATGTTGGACCGACTGTATGAACAGAGAAAGGCCATTAACGATTTTTTGATGATCCCGGCAGACAGGAGTACTCCCCTGTGTAACTTTGATGTCAGCCAGTGGCAGCTCATGCGTGACACCTGCCGTTTGTTGAGGCCATTGGAGGAGGCCAGGACTACGGGATGAATAGCGTCATTCCACTGCTTTATGTCCTGGAACAGTTGCTGAAAAATCTGTCTGGGCAGGGGACTGGAGATGTGGCGACTACATCTCATGGCCACATGAGTCCGGTGGGGACTGAAATGGAGGAGGAGGAGGACATCGGAGCATAAGCATTGTCTGGTGAAATTAGTGGATTTTCTACCCAGGTGACAAGAGAGGAGGAGCAGGAGCAGCTGGAGGAGGTAGATGGAGATGAGGAAGACGAGGCAGATGACCCGCAAGCACCGTGGCACTATACAGTGGAGATGGAGGCAGGGAGCCCCTCGGAATCACTTGTGCAGATGGCCCGCAGCATGCTGATTTGCCTGGCTAGTGACAGCCGAATAGTCACCATCCGGTCCAAAATGGGACCAGCTGCTGAGAGGGAGGACAAACTCAAATACTATAGGGAAATCCTCCGTAGTCAGTTGGCCGCTGCCTATGTGCGGCATTGTCCCTCCTCTGACAGGTCTGACCGAGGGGTTCTTCAGCGCTCACGTACTACTGCCGCGGCTGTTGGGGATAAGTGGGAGGGGGGGGGGTAGGAGCAGTACCAGGTCCATTAGCAGCAACCTAAGTCTGGAGTCACTGATGAGCAGCTTCCTTCACCCGCCTAGTGAGGAGGGCAGTCGCCAGCCGCAGCAGCAGCGGGACCTGGAGCAGTCCCTCAACCAACAGGTGGTGGCCTACTTGGACAGCACTCTGCCACCCCAGTTAGAAGACCCGCTGGGCAGCCAAACTGGATGTGTGCTCGCAACTTGCCGAGTTTGCAGTGGAGAAGCTGTCCTGCCCGGCCAGTAGTGTGGAATCAGAGCGGGTGTTCATTGCGGCGGGGTCCATCGTTACCCCCAAGGAGAACCCGCTTGTCCATGGGAAATGTGGAACGATTGACCTTTGCCAAGATGAATCAGGCATGGATCGGCCAGGATTTCCACACACCAATGCCTTAGGCGTCAGACTACATCAGCCATGACGCCTCACCCAAACTGTGAGAAATGAGTTTGGGTTCAAACTACCTGCCTCAGCCACTATTCTGATGCTACCACCCGCCTGATGTCACACATCTGCTGCTAGTTTCTCCATCTGCCTACCACCATCTTTACCAGGGACTGGTATTGCCACCCACCTCCACACTCTGTCATTGTGCCACTCTATGACCTCATGCTGCTGTTACTGGTGCCGTGACATCCACACTGTGCCATTGTGCCACTCTCTAACCTCATGCTGCTGCTGCTGTTGTTGCTGCTGCGGTCACCTCCACACCCTTTCATTGTGCCACTTTCTGACCTCATGCTTCTGCTGCCGTGACCTCCACTCTCTGTCATTGTGGCACTCTCTGACCTCATGCTGCTGTAACATGTCTCTCATTATCATAACTCAAAGGACTACTACTGTTATATACACCTCCAGAAAGTCATTTTTCCACTGTCTGACCTCATGCTGCTGTGGCTGCCTCCGTCACCTCCACACCCTGTCATTGTGCCACTGTCTGACCTCATGCTGCTGCTGTGACCTCCACTCTCTGTCATTGTGCCACTCTGTGGCCTGCTACTGTTTTGCCACGTCCAGAATGTCATTGTGCCACTGTCTGACCTCATGCTGCTGTGGCTGCTGCCGTCACCTCCACACCCTGTCATTGTGCCACTCTCTGACCTCATGCTGCTGTAACATGTCTCTCATTTGCATATCTCAGAAACCGGAAATAGCGGCATCTTGTGGCCAAACAGCAGCATACATTGGAACACTTCACAATTGTCACACATAGGATCTTACCTAGTGAGCACAATGCGGCTGGTCCACTATCCCACAATTAAACCAGCAGATAAGACAGGGAACCTAGTTGTCCTAGACATAGATAAATACCGGAGAATGTACCTAAACCTTCTAGAAGACACAAATTGGCTTGATAGAAAATTGCTAGGCTGTTTTAAGTGTTGTATTTGCAGTTTCTGTAAATTTGCCAATCAATCCAAAAACATTATGAGATTGGCCAAAGTACAATGCTACAAAGAGGGCTGTTATTAACTGTCTATATCTTTTAGGCCACTTGCCCGTGTCTGCTAAACTATGTGGGTAACACACAAAGAGAACTGAAGAGGCTCATTGGAGAACATAGGGGGGATATTCGTCAAGTGGTGGATAGCCCCATATCCCAACATATATGGGACAAACATGAAGGGAGATCTGAGGCAATAAGCTTCCAGGAGATTGATCTCTGTATGAGGAGGAGACTGGCACCGTTTAATTTTGCAATGAAAGTCTTGTTGGATTTTTAGACAGAGTAGTATTACAGTATGCATCTGCGTGGCCTTAATGAAGCCTTGACCTATACAAGCTTCCTTTAAATAGAGACCTTTTTGGGATTAACCTCTTGGATACTTTTGTATCCTTCCAGCTGCTCTTTTATATGATTTACATATTAAGCAGTCTTTTTAAATTGGGATGGCCCCTGCATGACTTTATTTGGATAAAATTGTCCCTAACACGCCATACACCCTCCCTTTTAGGCATGACTTTTTTTTGCATGCTCAGAAGTCCTGCAAATTGGGAGCCACTACATATCAAAGGCTGGTATTGATATGTATTTCATATGTAGGAATTGTTATATTCCATTACACACTATCATATCTTAAATTATGAGCCTTTGGTTTACATTTTTTGCGACACTGGCTCATTTACATTGATAAGCGATCGGCTAAGTCTGGCTTCATGTTGCGCATGCGCATCTAAAACTGAAAGCTGGCACCTGCGCATTACTTAGGTACATAATTGTGATGCGGACAGGAAATACCAGCGCATGCGCCATGGATAGTTGGGGACGCCGATATATATCAACCTAACATCAGGCACTCATAATAATGATACAAGGACAGTCTTTAATCATTTAGTAATATTGAGAGTTTTCTAAATGATTTGGGTGACATACATTTAATCTTGGCTGAGCTTCTAATAAGACTGTGGGGGGGATGGTTTACTGTTGCTGATTGGAGGAGAGGTATACCAGATGGGTATTTAAATCCACCATCCACAGATTACCTGTGAGACTTCAGTATATATGGTCGAGCATACCTGCTCCCACATACTTTCCTCATCAGGATACACCATCCTACTTGACTACTACCAACAGCTATTTATGCTTTTGGACTGATCTAGTCTTTTTATGGATGGCTCTGGGTAAGTAACCATGATCTTTTTTTCTATACCTTAGTATTGTTTTCTTTTGCAGGTATTCAACATTGATGAATCTGTAGCCTGGGAAGAAATGTGTCCGGGGTTAAACAATATTTTTTCATGTTTGATTCTATGTAGCCACATAGATATTACAATTCCGTTTTACACGATTAATTTTCTGTGTCATTTGCTACAGTTGTCTCGTGTCTTCTAGCTTTGTGGGGCCGGCCTTATTTGGGTCAATTACCCCACTAAAGGCCCTATAGAGTGGTTTAGTCAGAAGGGACTTACTAAGATATATTTCTTTGTCCCTTGCATGTCTTTTTTTGCATACCTGTATTTAAATTGGGATGAGTCTCTATCAGCTTAGATTTAGTGTTTTTTCACACATTTTTTAACATGTAAAAGTTATATTTTAGGAGGTTTGGATTATTTTGGATTTTTGGTTTTCTTGTATTTTTCTTGGTCTCTTTTGGAACTTTTTGGATTTTGTGTACAGTATAATGTGCTCTAATGTCAATGATGTTGGGTAACTCTACTGGAAAACAAATCTGCAGAAACTGAAGAATTAAATATTTAGCTGTGTCAAAGACTCATGGATAAATATCCAATGGTAACTGCTAAAATGAAATGTGGTAATGTTGAGTGACCTACATATTATACAAATTAGTAGAACATCAAAAGCTGAGAAAATAGGGCTTTGGGTTCACTAGCTGGGGTGAAGAAAGCCTGAAAAAAAAAAGATGTGTTTCAAGGAAATAAAAAATAAATAAGGTAAAAGCTGCAAACCAAGACCATTAAGTCAAAGTAACATCTTTAGTCTTCCTAATATAATAACACTCATTTTTAGAGCACCCTTATATTCCACAGCACTATACAATACAGAAGGTGCATGTACAAAGAAATTGAGACATTAGTGTAACTAACTAATCAACAATTCAAACAACAGGGGTAAGGGCTCTGTTCACAAGAGCAGATAGTCTATGAGAATGGAAAACTTTTTGGTTTTTATGTTCTGGTCATCTTACAAAAACAAGATAGTAAACATAAAGATGCATGAGCTAGTCACCCAGCCAGCATCTGTGCAAGTACAGGTATGAAGCATAGTTTAGTTTTGGAGTTAATGCTGGATGAAGGGATTAGGTTCTGGGAAATAATCTAAAGTGGCCACAAGTTGGGAGGAGCCAGACTAGGGAGGGTAAATGTAAAACAGTTAGGTTAGGAAATGTGAAAATCCTTTCTAAAAATATGTGTTTTTACGGGACACTTAAACTGTGGACATTGGGAATTAGCCTGACTGTCTGGGATATCCCATTGCAACATGAGAAAAGTGTTGGGGACCACAATAGAAAGTTTGAATTGTGGAGGAAGGTAGTGGTGGTCATTGGTTTCAAATTTTTTACTGCTATTATTGACTTGACTGTATAATAAACATGTTTAAAAGTTAAAGGATTAACTATCTTGTACAAGGGTTTTGACTTCACCACTGTATATCACCACTAGGTTGTGTCCAAAGAGTAGTCGCGGACTGGTGGAAGCTAACAGGCAAGAGGTCGTCACAATGAATCCAATAGTGAAAAGCTGGAAAGTCAGAGTAATGTATCTGTAACAAGACTGTTGTAATACTGTGGTACTTATGCGCCACAGAAGCAATCAATGATTATAAACACTTTGTTAAACTTTTTAGGAACAGTATGTTGTATAAGGACAACTATTACATTAAATCCAGTGTATCAACTTAATATTCCTTATTCTCTCTCTGCCCTTTTGACACAGTCTTTGGCAGAGCACTTGTGGGTCAAGAGTTCTCCTTACGCATGTCATTTCTCTGAGTCCTTCTGTCTCCTCCTCATACTTGTACTTACTAGTATGTCCATGATAATAGATAAAGGCTCCTGAGCTCTGGTTTCCAGCACTGCCTTAACTCTTTTGGGCATAGAGTTCACTAGAGCTTCACAGATATCTACTGTAATCCTCTTCTACTCTTCATGACAACATCACCGAGCTGGTGGATGTTGGAGACCTTGCGCTACTCCAACTTCAATTTGAGGATGCCCCAAAGAGGCTCTATAGGGTTTAGGTCTGGACATATGCTTGGTCAGTCCAGCATCTTTACCATCATTTTCTTTACCAAGGCAGTGGTCATCTTGGAGGTGTATTTGGGGTCGTTATCATGTTGGAATACTTCCCTGCAGCCCAGAAAGGAGGGGATCATGCTGTACTTCAGCATGTCACAGTACATGATGGCATTCATGGTTCCCTCATTGAACTGCAGCTCCCCACAGCCAGCAGCACTCATGAAGCCCCAAAGCATGACACTCCCAACACCATGCTTAACTGTATGCAAGACAGATTTGTATGTGTACTCCTCACCTATTTGCTGCGGCACATGCTTGACACAATCTGAGCCAAATAAGTTTATCTTGGTCTCATCAGACCACAGGACACGGTTTCAGTAATCCATGTCATTAGTCTGCTTGTCATCAGAAAAACATTTGCAGGCTTTCTTCTGCATAATCTTTAAAAGAGTCTTACTTCTTGGACGACAGCCATGCAGATCAATTTGATGCAGTGTGCAGTGTATTGTCTGAGCACTGAGGTTAGCCCCGCACCCCTTTAACCTTTGCAGCAATGCTGGTAGAGCTCATACTTCTGTTTTGAAAAGACAATCTCTGGATATGATGCTGAGCACGTGCACTCAACTTCTGTGGTTGAGTGCATGTGGCCTGTTCTGAGTGTAACCTGTCTTTTTAAACCACTGTATGGTCTTGGCCACCATGCTGCAGCTCAGTTTCAGGGTGTTGGCAATCTCCTTGTAGCCTAGGCTATCTTTATGTTGATCAACAATTCTTTATTTTTAGATCTTTAGAGTTCTTTGCCATGAAGTGTCATATTTAACTTCCCATGACCAGTATGAAAAAGTGTGAAAGCGATAACACTAAATTTAACACACAAGCACCCAATTCAAACCTGAGACCTTGTAACATTAACGAGTCACATGACTATGTGGAGGGAAAAAGGCATAATGGGTACAGTTGACAGCTGTGTGTTGAATTATTTTGAGGGCACACCAAATATACACTGTTATACAAGCTATACACTGACTACTTTGCATCAAAGTACAATTTCATCAGTGTTGTCCAATGAAAATATATAATACAATATCTAGAAAAATGTGAGGAGTGTACTTACTTTTGTGAGATACTGTATATTGAAGATCAGTGGATGTGTATGGCAGGCCTGTTGTTGAATTTGACGCTGCAATGTAATCTTGATCCTCTTGCTTTTTTTTTTTTATCTATTAGCTTAATAGGTAATTCACTAACTATATTACAGGATTTTCTCCAGAGCAGGTGAAGTCACCAAAAATTAGATTGGATTTCATGATGATCATCGTATATAGGTCCTATAATGAGAAGGGCCCCATGTAGCATCAGCAAGTGTACTACCCTGATAGCCACTCTGCATCCAAGTACTTGTCAGAGTGAGATTGTCAGGGCTAGGCTGCATTCAGACTGCAGGGATCAACAGGCTGCAGCAGCTGATTTGCAACTCCACCCTGATACTCTTGCTGCTGGCAGCTCTGTGAGTGACAGACGCCCAGCCACACCTGACGGGGGGCGTGTCGCACTAGCCAGTGGGAGGACCCAGAGGCCGCTCCAATCAGCTACAGGGGTGGTATCCGGGAATCCCATTTAAACTCCCTGAAGGCTGAGTGCAGCACCTGTGATACTTTCCTGGCTGCCTATTACCTGTGCCATTTTGTTCTGCTTACCTGTGTACCTGACCTCGGCTTGTTCTCCTGACCCCAGCTTGTCTCCTGATTTTGTGCTTCGCTTCCGTTTGGCTTTTGACCTCGGCTTGTTTACGTTTATTCCTCTGGTTCTGATTTGTGGCTTTGGCGTTCCTGTTTGATATTGACCCGGACTGTCTGACTATTCTTCCTTCTGACGGCACCAGCACTTTAGCAGCGCAGGGACTGTCGCCCAGTTGCCGTCTGCCGTCTAGGGCAGCACCTCAAGTAGGCAGGGACAGTGGGCTGGGTTTCAGTCAGGGCTCACTGTATCTCCCTTGACGTGACAGAGATTACTTAGAACATGTTAAGATCATATTCTGATGTCTGACAAAATCAATGAACAGCTACAATAATTGGGTTTCTTATTTTTCTTTTCTGGCCTTTCTAATCTTTTAGACAAGAGATTTTAGGACAGCAATCACCTGTAACAGCAAGCCGCAAGAGAAGAAAGACATAAGATAAGATGTCCCTTGAGGGAGTCCTACCTACAGTGAGAGGGAAGCTAATTTTGTATTTTTGTTTATGAGAATTCTGGATTTAAGCTCCGTTGTTGGGTAACCCATTAGAAAAGTTCCTGAAACATTTACAAACTAACCAGCAAAGTAACCAACAAATAGTAAGATCTATTGAAACTGCATCTCAGTGTGAACACAGATTATTACACATTTCATACAATGTCAGTTGACATATACTGTTACACATATTGTAGGAACTGAAAAACATTTTATGGTAATATGTGTATTGACTACATGTAAAAATAGTATTAGCAGTGTCGCTAAGTCATTCTCCATTTGTTACCATACATTGTTGTTTTTGTTAACTTCTGAAAGAATGCTCATTTTGTCACTAGATATTCTTTTAAAGGGAATGCGTCATCAAAAATGATTTATTGTTTAACTCACATTTTCATGTAAAACACATTTTTTAAGAATTTTTGGTTATACATTTTTTTTAATTTTCCATATCACTTTCAATATTTTTTAATAATTCTTAAGTCCTGCAGTTTTCACTTTGACCACTAAGACTAATAATATTCTGACACTTCCTGTTCTATACAGAAAGATTCTCAGTTGTCTGCTCATTATCAGCACAAAGAGGGTCAAACTGAAAGGAGACACCAGTGTGAATAGATAACATAAGATCCACCAGTCACAAGAGGAGATAGTCACATTTCACCCATTCACCTCCCTGCACAGTGAATTCTTCCCAGGTCACAGAGCATGACTAGAAAACTCTCCTATAGAAATGAATGGGACTGAGTCAGTCTTAAGTCTCCTATGTGCATGAACCTACTGTAAAGCATCTCTCTGACTAGTGGCCAAAGTGAAAACTGCAAGACTTAAGAATTATTAAAAAATATTGAAAGTGATATGAAAAAAAAAACAACCAAAAATTCCTAAACAATTGTTTAACATAAAAATGGGACTTAAAAAATGGTTCGTTTTTTGATGACACATTCCCTTTAAATAATAAGTACAATCAGAATACCTTCAAATCTGTTATTGCTACTACTATTATTACTACTACCACATTTGTCACCACAGCTCAATGTGCATTGTGCAGTCTTGGAAATTGCTGGTCCTAAATTTGATCCTGACTATGACCACTCTGCATGGAATAGACATATTTCTGTGGGTTTATGTCAAGTTTTCTGCAATATCCCCAAAACAAGCTAAAGGGAATCCATTATATATATAAAGTAAAGATGATATAATAGCACAGAAAATTATCTCAACTTTTTCAATGTTTTTCAGTGACTTTTGTTGTGATCTAAGAACAGATAACACAGAGAGACGTCATATCATGGTCAAGTTAAACTTTGTTACATCTGTACATTTTTTTTGGAATTTTCCTTGAGCTGCTGTTAACAGCATTTAGTCATATGTTTTACAGCAGCCCCATGAACCACAGGAATCTGTGAATAGCAGCTGACTCATTAACTTCTATGGAAGGGTGTTGTTGGTACTGTTGTTGCACTTTAGAACTGTCCGACCTAATTTTGGGGCACCACCAGGACAAGGGGGCAGTCTCCCTTTCTGACAGAAAAGTAAGGGTTTTATCTTTAGTGTTGAGCGATTTTTATCACAAGTTAAATGGGAAAGGTTTTTTTTATGGGTTTTCAAAATTTCCAGTTTAAAGGGGATAATTTAAAGGGTTAAAACTGACATCACTATTAATCGCCCCTTTTTTGGGCCGTTCCTTGAATTTTGGCGGCCAGCAAATAAAATTACAGAATAAGCAGGGGGGAAAATGGGGGTGCACTAAATGACTGGGAGTGTATGGTTGCGTTTGGGCTGGAAAAATCACATGCCCCTTTTTTTTTTAACTAAACACGTTTCCTTTTCAGCCTCAGCTCTCAAGCGTCTAAATAGGGATGGGACCTCCCGCTCTCCCGGGGCCCCAAACAGTTTCAGCGAAATTACCCTATTTCTGCACAGAGAAACCTCTACTATTACGTGACCCTTCCCAAATTTTTATTTAAAATTAGAGTTTTGGGAAGATTCAAATGTAGTTTAGCTAAGAATTTAAAAGAAAGCATCAAACCCGTGTAATTTCCACGGCCGGTTTTGGAAAGGGGGGGGGGGGGCACCGGGGGGAAACACAAAAAAGCCTATCAAATAAAGAACACGGGATAAATTTTTACCAAGACTTAGTGTAACATTGTATGGAATAACCCCCTTTATTATTAACAGTTTTGCTTTTGGATAATTTCCTGGATATGGGCAGCCTGAACTTATTTTGGGAAATTACACATCATTTCAATAACTGCAGGTCTCTTTTTAGCTGAAAAAACCCCACTTTTTTTTTAAACCTTAATAACATTTCAAAATAGGGGGTTAAATTTTCCCAATTTTTACCCATTACACCTGTGCCCTGTTGATAAATCCACCCCCAGTTAAATTGCAAAAACAGCAATCTTGTAGTCACACGGGTTGTTTTTTTGCCAAAAAAAACCATGTACTTTACAAAAAAACACGGGAAACGTTTTTTTTGACTTTTGCGCACCTAGATTGTTCTTTTGACGCAGCATCAAGTAAATTTTTAAAAACACCCTTTCTATATTCACCACAGGGTAAATTTGGAAAGGTGAAAAAAATCCCGTTTTTTATACCAAAACATAACAGTTACGTTTTTTTTTAAACCTTTTGCGCACCCAGAAATTGTTCATTGACCAGCACCCTAGGGAAAATCTTAAAACAGCAATTCTATATTCACCACAGTGAATTAAAAGGGTTTGCAAAAAAAACCTTTTAAATTAATCAAAACATAACAGTTACGTGTTTTTTGACTTTTGCGCACCCACTTTTTTCCCTTGACCCGGGCATCACGTAAATTTTTAAAAAACAATTCTATATTCCCCAAACAGTAAAATTTTAAAGGTGAAAAAAATATCGTTTATTATACCAAAACATAACATTACGTGTTTTTTTGACTTTTTTGCGCACACAGCATTGTTTCATTACGCAGCATCTACGAAATCTTAAAACAGCAATTCTATACTCCCTACAGGTGAATATAGAAAGGTGCAAAAATACCCGGTTAATTATACCAAAACATAACAGTTACGTGTTTTTTGACTTTTATTTTTGCGCAACCACATTGTTCATTGAGCAGCATATTCTTCTACTTAAATCTTAAAACAGCAAATTCTATATTCTCACCACAGGAGAATTGAAAGGGTGCAAAAAATACTGTTATTAATCCAAAAACATAACATTTACGTGTTTTTTTAGTGAACTCTTTTGCACACCCAGCATTGTTCATTGACTGCAGCATCACGTAAATCTATAAAACAGCAATTCAATATACACCACAGTGAAGTTGAAAGGTGCAAAAAATATCGTTAATTAAAACCAAAACATAACAGTTATGTTGATTTTTTTGACTGTTGCGCACCATCAATGTACATTGAACTCAGATCTACGTAAATCTAAAACAGAATTCTTATATCACCAACAGGTGAATGAAAGTTGCAAAAAATACCGTTTATTATACCAAAACATAACAGAATACGTGTTTTTTGGGACTTTTGCCCAGTCCAGATATGTTGATAACACCTTGCAGTTAAATTATGAATCCAGCAATTTTGTTTTGATCAGAGGGATTTGGAGAATAGCTGAGTGATTTGTGCGGTCTTTAATAAGTGAATTTCCAAAACTATTCCATACCTTCTCAAATTTTTTATATTTCTGAACAATGAGTATATCGAAATGCAGGTGTTAAGCAAAGAGCAAAGATGGGTTTAAGCACATGGAGCTAGAGGTACGAGAGAAGGTGCTTCCTTCCAGTGCTGGCACAACAAACGCATGCCCAGCGGATCGTCATTCAGACCCGTAAGGCCCTGTCCATCGCTGGGTCAGGGCCCTGTTGAATTAATAACAACATCTCAGCCAATCTGTCCTTCAGTGGTTAATGCAACCTGCATCTAGCAGTCATACCGCTCCTCGACCTCTGCAGTCAACACGGCCACACAAATGTCGTCATCAGCATCATCAGATCCGTCCAACATGGAGAGCATACCCAAATGTCAACTCTTGTACCCACTCACTGGTGATTAATCTCATTGTCTGAAGACCTCTTGAGATGACAAAATATGCGGTTGGGGTCCAGAAGGCATGTTAAAAGATCAAGAGGATGATTTAGTCTGCCTCTGACGGAGCCCAGATTTACTGATGCCATCATGAAGGGGTTGAAGTAAGCCGGTCAATCGGCAAAAATCCCGGCGGCGGCAACGCCCTTGCAGTGCGCCCTTGCTTGTAGCCCGCAGGCTTTCTGTATGCAGAAAGTTCAGGACGACCAAGTCACTGTGTTGATGAAAGATGAATCGATGACGAGATTGCGGATCCATTCCGTTGTCTTTTCCGTGCATATTTGGGCTTGCGAGCCGCTTCATCAAGTGGAACGAGGAGGAAGAACTATGGGTAGTGTCAATACTGGTCCCCCCGCCACAAAAAGGGAGAGGGCCGGTCGCAAGAAGGTCCTCTGATATGAATTCCGCCAGTCCACGGTCAGCGCAAACCCCGCTCCTCGCTTATCGCCCGCAAAAAGGTCCAGGACCTCTCAGTCTGGGCCTTCTTTGAGCCAGCCTACTGATTCACCCAGCGATGTCATATGCCATCCCCTTTGCCGTAAGCAATAAGTAGAGCAAGAACCTTAAGTGGTTAACCACCACCAACAATAAGTCAATGCAGCTAAAGCATGAGTAGAAATGGAAGGGAACACTTGTGCCAAAAAAGGCCAGACCGACCGCCGCGGTCTTCCAACCACTGTCACACCCACCCTCTCCCCCTCCTCCTCCTCCGCCACCACCAAGCGTTCCTCAGCTGCCCATGTCTCTCAGAGTCATGATCAGGGATCAGCCTCCGCTTCAGCCTCCACCGTCGCCCGAGTACCACCAGCACCACCAGAGACCCATCCTACCCCTTCTCCTTCCGCCAGTTTGACGACCTGCACGCCGCACAGCGGCCAGTCTAGCAGCCCGCCTTCTGTCTTCCAGGTTGGGGAGCAAACGAACCACTTTAACCCAAACCATCCCAAAGCCAAAAGCCTGAATGTCGGCATTGCCAGGCTTTTGGCCTTGGGAAATGTTTGCCTTTCCGTCTGGTGGACACAGATGGGTTCCGCCACGTCATGGCCCTCGCCTGCCCCCAATACCAGATGCCGAGCAGGCATTTCTTTGCCAGAAAAGCCGTCCCTGCCCTGGCCAGCCACGTGTCATCTAAAATTTCAAGCGCGTTGTCTGCATCTGTGTCCGGAAAAGTCCATCTCACCACCGACACAGGGACTAGTAAGCACGGCCAAGGCCGCTATATCTCTGTGACAGCTCACTGGGTGAGCTGGGTGGATGTCTCTGGGGGTGACGGTGGCTCTCAGGCTCGGCGCACGCTCTTCAAAACCGCAGGGATGGTGCAGGGCTCTTTCCCCCAAGGTCCTCTGGGGCATCACGTGCCCAGAGACACCAGGCCGTGTTGAAATTAATCTGCCTTGGAGACCGTCCACACACAGGTCAGGAGCTGTGGACGGCTCTAAGCAACGAGACCGAGCGCTGGCTGGGTGACAAGAACCTTGTGCCAGGCAAGGTGGTGTGCGATAACGGGCGAAATCTGCTGGCCGCCCTTAAGATCGGCTGGAGCACATCCCTTGCCTGGCACATGTCATGAAAACCCTTGTCGTCCAGAAATTTTCTAAAGAGCTACCCCGGGTCGGGACTGCCTGCTGAAGAGGCTCGAGGTCTGAGTTCGCACTTCCGCCGTTCGCACCCTGCTTCGTCCCGCCTGGCTGCGTTGCAGCGTCAGCTCGGCCTCCCCGTCAACCGTCTCTTTGTTGCCGTGGCAACACGCTGGAATTCCACCCTCCACATGCTCCAGCGATTGTGGCAGCAGCACAATGCCATTACGCAGTTACGAAGTTACACATGTGCCTGACAATCAGCGATACTGACCTCGGGTGTTTGAACCACCGAGAGTGGGATGCAGGTGAATAGAGCTCATGCACCATCCTTGCCAGTTTTGAAGAAGCCACCAAATGGTCATGCGGACAATGCCCTTGTCAGCATGACATTGTGGTGAACTTAAGTTCTGGAACGATCGTTTGACACTCGAAACAACAGGTCCCCTCCAGCGACGAGACTTACACAGATGCGGACACGAGCCTTTCTCTCCGTCAAATCCACCAAGGCCCGACATTTCACATTTTTCATATCGTCATTTCATTAGGCAGTGTTCGGTCCAGATCTAGTGCAAGGGCACATAAGCTCTCAGGGTGCATCATCTCATGCAAGTCAGGGCTGTGTCGAAGCGTGCCGAGGCAGCGTAGGAGGAGAGAGAGGTATTCCTAACACTATGTTTACCGAGACTACCCAGCCTATGGAAAGAGGTTGGCGGCTAATTGAAGGTAGATGAGGTGAAGAATGAGGAAGATCATTTGCTAGTGCCCTCGAACCAGAGGCCTTGGAAATCAAGCTCCATCTCTCCACATGAGTGCTTGGATGCTCCATTTTCCCAACATGATCCTCCATTAGGCCATCAAAATGAACAACAGTTTACTGGGTGGCCCACCCTCGCTGGATCCCCGGTACAAAACAAAAATCAGCACTTTCCTCCACCCCACACCAAAAAGAGAGTAAAATGCAGGAAATGGAGACCTTGCTGATTGATCGACTTGAGACATCTGTTGCGTCCCGCTTCACGGTCCCAAATGGTCACGGTGGAACAACATCCAGCGACGTGACAGCAGTAGAGGTGTGGCCAATTAGGCTGTAGCGTCAGCAGCCAGCAAGGTGGCAGAAGCCTAATGGGTGACCCTCTTGGCAATCTTAGTTTTACCACCTCACCAACGCATGCAATGCAGCGGCAACACATCCAACACACAGAGATCAGCTTAAGATCATGGTGCACGCTATCTGCGTCTCAACACCGATGTATTGGGCATGTGTTCCGTACCTAATAGACTTCTGGTATCGCAAAATGGACGAATGGCCCGAGCTGGCTCGTCACACATAGAGGTTTTGTCCTGCCCAGCATCCTTCGTCATAATCTGTAGACGCAACCATGCAGCACAGCTGGAGGAGTCATACAGACAAACGCATCCGGCTTTCCACAGAATAATGTGGATCGTTTGACTTTTCATCAGTAAGAATCAGGCATGTGATCTCTGATGAATGTTGTGGCCCCCAATTGGCCGAGTCACCGAATTAGTTGCCAGTCTACTTCACATTCCTTTTCAAACAGAAATGGTCCTCTTGAAAACTTTTTTAAATGATCATTTCTTACTGCAATTTTTATTCTCTTTTCCCAACATTTCATGTTGCTGGTTTTGCAGTTGGAGGAGACTGTAAAAGACAGCAAGTTTCATAACAACACCGTATTCCATTTAACTGCACATTTTTAACTTAAGAAGTTTTCGCATTGTCACATGGGATTTTGAGGTCATGTATGCTGTGAGATACAGCAATAATATGGTCCTTTGGAACAGAAATTGTGGCCTCTAAGGCATTTCTCCCTCACATTTTTAAACAGTGGCTGAGAAGTCATTTTATAATTTTTTGGGGTCATGTAGCTGTGAGATACAGCATAATCATGGTCCTTTTGTAACAGAAGATTTGGCTTCTAAGTGGCTTTCTCCCGTCAAATTTTTAATAGTGGAATGAGATGTCATTTTTATAATTTTTTGGTCCATCTGCTTTGAAAACAGCATACCTACAGGTCCTATTATAAAAAAAATGTTGTTTTGTCCTTCTAACAGACATTATGTTCTTTCACAATGGGACCAAGTGGGCTCAAGGGTCTGCTTTGAATTTTTGGGGGCATTTTGCTGTGACATGCAGCTATACTACAGTCCCTATATCTAAAAAATGTTGTTTCTTAACGAGACATTGTTTCTCACACTTGTGCAATATTGCCTACGCCGTCGCTCAAGGGTGATGGTGCTGTCAGAAACCATGAAAGTAGACACTGTTAAGGACACAAAAGCAAATGAACTTGTTTTTGCAAGATCTTTAACATAGCTATCATCCCAAGTATTGAGACAACCCATTTAATACATATGAAAAAAAAAGAGAAACAAAGACATGGTGGATTCCATCCTATTTTAAAAATGTGTTTTCTAAATTAAAAGTACTAAAAAAAACTTGCATGTTACAAATACAGTTAAAAAAATTCCTCCTGACTAGTGTACAAGGGAGGTAACAGGAAAACTTGACCAGGCATGGTAGGATAATCAGAGGACATGGATTATGGAGCACGACAGAGAACAAATGTACAGATACCATTTCCTCAGCACGTTTGAGTAAAATGAGAAAAAGAATGCCAAATAAAGGGCACCTGGGTGTAACAGGAGCTTTTAACCCCTTTTTTTCCCAAGTGAAGCTCAATTGGCCCACATCATACGGGGGGGCAAGCGTCCCCCGGGTATTGACTTGTACAGAGGAAGGCAGAGTTCTACACTTCCCTTCCGCACTCTGCTTCAGAAAACATTTTCGTTGCTGCTTTCACAGGGCATTTTAACCTGTGCTTTAATAGATGAGGGCCCCCAACCCGGGGTTTTTTCACCGCCCCCACGAAAACTGGGGCCCCTGGGTCATGCTGTGGCCCGGAAGGAAAAGTCAATGCCCAGTGAAACAAAAATGGGGGTTTGAAAGACCCCTTTTTTTCCGGCATTTTTTTAAATGGGGGGGTCATGCGGGTTTGGGCTATGCTGGGGCCCCAGGACAGGTAAAAGCCCAAGTCCAGTGAAACTAAAAGGGGTTAAAAGACCCTTTTTCCGGCACTTTTAAATGTGGGGGTCACATTTTTGGGGGGCTATGTGTGGGCCCAGGACGGTATAGTCAATTCCAGTGAAACTAAAATGTGGTTAAAGCCCTTTTTTTTCCGGGCACTTTTAAAAGGGGGGGGGTCATGCGGGTTTTGGGGGCTCATGCTGGGCCCCAGGACAGGAAAATTTCAATTCCAGTTCAACTAAAATGGTGGTTGAAAGACCCCCTTTTTCCCGGCACTTTTTAAATTGGGGGTCATGCAGGTTTGGGGCTCATGCTGCGTTCCAGGACAGGAATATTCAATGTCCATTTAAAGAAAAATTTTGGGGTTTTCAAAAACTGCCTTTGGCACTTTTTAATTTGTGGGTGAGCATTTTTAAGGGGTAGGCTTTGGTACAAGACAGGATTAAAGGGTCTTATTTTTTTTTCTGTGACTTTTATAACCTAAGGTGTTCCCAAAGATGTAGCACGTTCCTTTTGACTGTTGGGGATGTTAATTTCAGCTTCCCCAGCCTTGTTTGGTGTAATAAAGAAGGGTTGTTCTCTCCCATAACTTAATGGTCATCGGCATAACGATGCTCATATCGAAAAACCTTATCGTAGGGCCAATTGACTATCGATCGATCTCGATAGCCAACGCAATCGCTCAACACTAGTGGTAAACACTGAATCACGTTACAAATAAAGCATCAATGTAAACATTAAACACTCGTATAGTTGTGATTTCATTCATAAAAATAGCTCCTTTAAAAAAATATATATATATATGTGAAAATAAAAAAACATATATAAAAAAAACAAGTATACCTAAAAATCACTTTGTTATGTGTATAGATAACAATAAAATATTTTAAAAAATATATGACACTAAATTTGCATTATAAACATGATTAAAAATGAATAAAAAAGAAGAATATTGATTAGATAATATAAGAGAGGCATGTAAGGGAATTATTATATGCGCCTAACTATTTGTTTTAGCATAGACTAAATATTTAAAAGGAGGACTTATAAATTTATAGTTTTAAATAACTGTGTCTTGGATCTCATTAAGTCCATATGGTTTAAGTGTGTTAAGGCGATAGATCCAATAAACCTCCCGCTGGCTCAGCCTCTTTGATCTATCGACAGTTTTGGTATCAATATATTCAATGGGTTGTATATTGAAATCAGGAACCTTACCGTCATGAACTACCTGAAAATGCCTAGGTAAGCTATAAACTAGGCGACCGTGTGTAATATCATAACGGTGATTTATCACACGTCTAGACAGCTTGTTGGTGGTCGTACCCACATACTGAATCCCACATTTGCAGGTAATGAGATATATTACAAAAGAAGTGGCACATGTGAGATGATGTCTGATTTTGAATATCTCTCCTGTTGCATTGGATTTAAACTGATCACTACTTATGATCTGTTGGCAGCATTTGCATATAGGATGTCCACATGGGTAAGAACCTTTAGGATTGGACATTTCCTTGTTATCTATTTCAATGCTCTCTTTATGTTGTTTTAAATGAGAGGGAGCTAAGATATATTTCAAAGTGCGAGCCTTTCGATAGATATACCTAGGAGTTTCTGGGATGACTCCCTTAAGTCCAGGGTCTCTGAGTAGGATACCCCAGTGTTGAGTCACAATTTTTTTGATTTCTTTAAATTGTTTGTTGTGCGTGGTGATAAAGCACACATCAAAGTTATCAGTGTCTTTTCGCTTACTACGATTTTCTAAGTAAAATCTCTGATCATGTTCAGCTGCTTTTTTATATGCCCCCCGAAGTAGTTCGTTTGGGTACTTTTTCTGAGAAAATTTCTCCATAAGGTTAGCTGCCTGTATTTCGAAATCTGTTTCTTTTGTACAGTTTTTTCCTAATCTTCGAAATTGACCATATGGTTTTTTTTTTTAAACATTTTTTTTGTTTTATTAAGGCGAATGCTAATAGTTTTCGATCGGTATTTTTTAAAATGGTTGAATACAATTCTTCCTTCCTCCACGTATAAATCTAAATCTAAAAAGGTTATTTCTTTCTTATGAGTAGTGGCTGTAAATGTAATACCCCATGGCGTGTTGTTTAAAAATTCTACAAAAGTATTAAAACTTTCCAGAGATCCTTCCCATATAAAAATGAGATCATCTATGAATCTCTTGAAATAATAAATTTGATGGTTAAAAGGGTTCCCTGCTCCACTTATATACATCTCTTCAAAGGCTCCCATGAACAAATTACCCAAAGGGTCCCACACGCGTCCCCGTGGAAACTCGACTAGTTGTATCGATGAAGCGGGTTCTCTACCCCGCAAACGCGTTATATTTAAACTAAATAAAATTTGTTTCCTCCCTAACTTTTGCGAATACCATCGGATATTTTCCTGCTAAGCGTTTCTATACACCCCCCGTCCTGAGAAGAATCTTCTTTTCTTCAAGCTATCTGTGTTTAAATTTCCTTCCCCCCCGTCCTCGGGGGAAAACCGGCGGGAGCGATCGGGAGCTGGCAGCATTTAGCAATCTGACTCCAAAGGCGTCATACGAGCTGTACCGTTACTATACAGCTGAACCGGGTTAGCACCTGCCCTTGTGATCATTTTTATATCTTTGTTCTATACCCCATTGCCTTTTTTTTGTAGGCACCCTCCATGCCCCGAACTCTCAAAGGGACGCCGTATGGGAAAAATGAATATTATCAAGTTTACAACAAGTGCCCCGATGTGTCCTTGTTTGTACCGTTCGTAATAAAATGATCATGCTTTGGTCGCTAACAATTTTTAAAAAAAATAAAAAAATGGACTTTAGGGGCAAAATCCGTAAAAAAAGTATTTTTGGCAACAAAATGCGAGATAACTCTATTAGCACTGAAATCCGTAAAAATACGGATTTTTGCACCAACATCCATAAAAAAATTTACTTTAGGGTCAAAATCCATTAAAAAAAACGTTTTTTTGCCGAAAAATACAAGATAAATTTATTAGCGCCAAAATCCGTAAAACGACTACAAGATTACATATAAATGCGATGATGTGCTTTATATCCCCTTTTGTAGGGCGGGAAATTTCTTCCATGGCTTAATTTATGCAGACATTAAAAAACAGGCTTAAGACAAGCAAAAAACGCTTGTAAAAAATGCAAATCGCAGCAAAAAACTCAGTTTCATGAACATTATTAGTAATTCATTTTCAGATCGTTTTTTTGTCCACTACAGTGTAGAAATAGCCTTACAGAGAACAGAAATGTCTTTCACGTAAATGGTACATAGGCACATGATGTGTAGAGGTGCAGATCCATTCTACAGACACATGCATGTGGCCTTACAATAATTTTAAAGGGATTAGTCCATCTAGTTGTTTTTACTCCTAGCAGCATCTTCCTGGTCAGGGTGCGGGCAGGTCTACAGCAGTGATTGACATTTCAACTCTGCTAGCTTCTATTTCTAGCTGAAAAAACCATAAGTCAGTTCACCTATGTAGCAGATTGGTCTGTCACACTTCCGCACGTCCCCTGCTCCAGTGGCATAAAACGTATAAGCAAAAACTTCAAGGGTTGGGACAGCGTATTATAAGACAGCCAAAAAGATGTAATAACATTTTTTTAATTTATTTCACATCCGTGGATGAATAAAAGCTTTTAGAGGCAAAATAGAGAAACATACGAAAACATCCTCAAAAAGTACTGACGCGTTTCAGGCACGTCCGTGCCCTTAGTCGTAGCCTACGACTAAGGGCACGGACGTGCCTGAAACGCGTCAGTACTTTTTGCCTCTAAAAGCTTTTATTCATCCACGGATGTGAAATAAATTTAAATTTTTTTATTACATCTTTTTGGCTGTCTTATAATACGCTGTCCCAACCCTTGAAGTTTTTATTTCTAGCTGAGCATGTTACACAGACATTACTGATGGGGGGCTTGTGAAAAAAAATGACACTGTCCATACAGGATGTCTGACTATAAATATGAGCTAGCAGAGCTATAATTGTTATGGGAGGAAACATCTAGTGAAGGGGAAAAACTTGATGTGAGGAATTGGTCAGGGGCACATGAGTAGACACCGACTGAGTGAGGCCCTAACGCTGTTTCCAAGCCACTGTCCCTGCCTTTTGGGGGTCCTGACTCCTTAACAGGTCGGCCCCAATCACAGACTGCGAGATACACTAAGTAGGTGAATACACAAGACACAGACAAAATAAACACAATAACGGAAGGTCAAACAAGCCAGGTCAGCAACAGTCAGGAGAAGCAGTACAGAATTACTTAAGCAGAAGAATAGTCGGAAAGTATAGCCAAGGTCAGATAACAGGTAAAGCAAGAAGGTGTAACAGGCTAGCGTACAGGTGCAATAGGTAACCAGTATAGCAGGCACGGAGAAATGGCACAGGAACCCTTTTATAACAGACCAGAGAACAAGGAACAGAGGTAATAGGTGGAAGCAACAAAAGACCGGGTTGGAATACAAGGCTGTTAATCAAAAAGACTTGCAAGGAAATAAGTGAACTAGTGGAGTGCTGGAGGACACTGACTACGAGCATTGGCCAGGAATCAATTAACAGAGCAGAGTTGCACAGAGCAGGGTATGACTGTGTTCACACTGGTGAAAACAAATATAAAGAAACTACGGCCGAAACCACGGTTTTTATTGCAACATCTGTGGCCGGCAACCAGAGCTCAAAGCTGGGGGTCTGTGAGGCACAATCATTACACTTGCATACTATTTATTTTATTATACATAAATGTGCTCTATAGACCTGACAGGATGACACAAGGCTGCTCCCAGGTCAGTAACTCTAAGAGTTGAAGTGTCTCAATAGAACAATAAGTTCAGAGACTGAGAAGCTCTGTCTTGTTGATAAGAGACAGCAGGAATTGACATGATCATCTGAGCCATAGAGAGGTGATCGGTGACCTTTGGGGGGAATTGGACACAAGAAAGAAAAAGAACTGTTAAACCCTTAAAGGAAAGAAAAATCAAAACAGCAGTGTATTTAGTGCCTTCATGTTTAAAGGTTAACATTGTGGTGAGAAAACTCCTTTAAGCACTATGGGCAACATGTGTGAATGGGACTGTGCCAGTTTTCTGGCATGCTTTGAGCCAAAAAACTGGGGGGCGTTCTTTGGTTGAAGGGGTGTAGCCAAACTTTTATAAAAGGGTGCGACTGAGCGACATTTTGAAGCTTTTGGCAAAAAATATGCTATGAAAAAATTTCCCAAACCAGATTTTGAACCCAATACACACTTTCTCATTGGGGTACCTTCTACAATAAGAAAAGTTAGTTGGAACTGGCAAGTCGGCACCTATCACATATCACCCTATGTTCTGGAATAGGTTACAAAAATATGTAACATTACTTTTGCTGTAAAAAGCCTTTTTTTTGCAGGACAAATCTTTTAGTTTTCAAATTGCTAACCATTTTGGAGATCTATAATTTTGGGCCCCTTTTCATCGGCTTAAAAGGGGCCGTTTTCGGTCCGAAATTACGCGCCAAAGTGCGCAAATTACGGGGGGGAAAAAAGGCCTTCATTACGGTAATCCACAGTTCTCATAGAGAACTATGGTTATGTCTCCTCTACCTGCTCAGTGAAATCCCCCGGAGGGGAATAATTGGGAAGGTCACTTTTAGCGGCGTTAAGCGCCAAGTAATGATTGTCTATGGGCGGCGAAGTGCCGGCCCCCCGTCCCTCCCCGTCCCCCCCGCCCTGGCCACCAGCCTGTTGAACCCATCCTTTATTGTTTTGCGTTTTTTTAACTCTTTTTGAGGGAACAAAACAGCAAGTTTGCCATTTTTTTTACATTTTAAATTTTGCACTCTTCATTATGAGGAACAAATGACCACTTACTTTGTTTTTTGGGACCAGTTGTACTTTTTAGTGGTAATATTGTGGGCATGCATAAAAAAAATTTAATCAGTCTATGGCATTCTATGACAGACAGAATGAGCTGGAAAACAGTAATTTGCATAATTTTTAATTTTTTATTTTTAAAGCTTGCAAGATAATAATCCACTCCCTATGAATGGAGGTCCCTGTGCTTTAGCCCTTTGGAACCATGTATCAATGGGTACAGTGGTATCTTAGCGATTTTGGAGTTACCGTGAGTATGTGGTGAGACATGTGCAGGAATTTCATCATCTATTTGTAAGTATCTTTGCTCCATCCTTATATTTATCTACCGATGATGCTCCCCATCTTTTCTGAATATATTGATCACTTCTTGTTCTTGGGCTATTTTGGAACGGTTTCATCCCACCTATATCACAAATATTGCTTCTATTTTTCCCTGATGAAGCCTCGACACTAGAGGGGGAAACGCGTCAGAAGATTTATGGTTATTGGAATATTTATGATTGTTTTTAGTGAGTGGGCAGGAATTGAGTGAAAATAATATTGTCTTGACCCTGTGTTGTTGGTGATCTATTTGTATATTTATTATATCTCTAGCATCTTTTTGTCCTGGCCTTATTGAGGCCACTGTATTATTTTATTGCCCAATTCTATATTTGTGAGGCTGAGGGGTGTAGGGGCCGGGTTTTTAGACAGGGAAAGGTTCCAGTTGGGGGTCGACCTTATCGGGGTGGATCCCCCAAATAAATTTTGTGATAAGGAGGGAGTAGTTTAGTCTTGTAGGAGTAGTATTAAGGATTGTTTAGGTTGTGTAGGATACTGTATTATTGTATATATTTATATTTTAGTACTATTAAAAGTTAAGTTTTATTATAATTTCTTTGTGATTAATTTTCTGTAATGGCATGACACAGCATCCTTATCATAAGAGTGCCCAGTCCAAAATCTGTTTGGGGGGTTTTGTGGATGCTCAATTTTTAAAGCGTGCAAGGTAAAAATATATTCATTTTATACCACTGGTCAGTATGATTGCAGCAAAACAAATTATAAATACTTTTATATAGGATTTGTAACAATTATAATACATATTTAATGGACAAACAATATATTTGTTTTATTAATATTGTTTTATATTTAATTTACTTTTATTTCACATTTGTTTTAAGTCCCACAACAGGACTAGACCATATGCTCACTTGATTGCTGATATAATAAACTACAATATTTCTGTATTGCAATGTATTATACCTGTCAGCATAACATTGACAGGGATTTCACCAGTTCTTTCCTTTTGAGCACCCCAAAAGAATACAAAGTGGCGACCTGGGGGCCTTTGTTAAGTCCTCAGCTGCCATAACAACCCAGCACCCCACAATCACATCACCCTGAGCACCAATGGGTGACAGCGGTGTTCTTGACTACGTATTCTAAGTGGTTAAGCAGCCAGAATCAGAGCTAGTGTTCAGCCATTGGAGCAGGGTGTCAGCTGCATTGGCTATGAATGGTGCAAAGGCAGCTACGCACCCAACATCATCCAGAGCCCAAGGACATCTATGTGCTCTGCATGAAGCAAAACATTGTCAGGGACTGTACATGGTATCTCTCTCAGCAAAATGCGGGCATAAAGCTCTTGATTTATCATGGAAGTTCCCAAGGCCTATACAGTTTCTCCTAAGTCTCAGGTTTTGACCTTTTGGAATGCCACTCTGGTGTCAGCATATGCCTTCCACATGGATGAGTGGCAAAGGGGGAAGCCATAAAAAAAATTCCTCAGACCAGAATGCTGACACCACCAACTTGTGTTTTTCCAGCAATGGTTGCAAGGTGTTCTCTGATGTTTCCAACCTGAAACACCGAAGTCATTAAAGGACCAATTCCAATAAGGTCCTGAAAATTGTCCTGCCAATGGTGCTTCATTAGCAGAGGTGCAGTGACCATCTGTCTGCTTCAGAGCCCCATTCACATTGATCGCTCTCTTGTACCTTCACAGCCGACGTTCACCTCTCACATAAATATCATGTGCTGCTCCCATTTTCCCTTTTAAAATTAAACAGTTTTTTAAACTGGAGATTTTTTTTATGTTTTAAAAAAAATGTTGAAAAAATTTTTAGAACTTGTGTCAAACTTTTAACCACTTAAAAATTAAATTTCTGCAAAGCCTTCCTATCTTTTCAGCATAGCATAGAGTCCCTTTAAAAAACATAAAAATGTGTTTATAGGGGGAAAAAAGGCCCCAGTTTTTTTGTTGCTTTTTGCTTTGAAAATTTGGGCCCAACGTGTTTCCCAAAAACAAGCAATCTTGTCATATTTGCCCGGGTAAAATTTTTATTGCTTTCACAACTTTGCTATTATATTATAGAGGGAAAAATAAAGTTGAAAAAACCTTTAAATTTTTAATAGGGGTTTTGCCATTAAAAAATTTTTGAGGTATTTTAAATTTAATGGTTTGACATAAATTTTGGGTTTTTGGGGGGTCAAGGTTTTAAATTTAGGTCTGAATCCCAGATTTGGGTTTCTTATTGTGTTGGGGCGTTTTGGGTGGTTTCGAGATCGTTCGTTAGAGAAGTCGGCCGCTATCGTTTAAAGGTTTTTGAAAAGTGAGCATCGTTTAAAGGGCGCAGGGGACCTTTAAAAAGTCTATGGGAAAAAAAGAATCAACATTTTCCATTATTACACCCAAAAAAGGTGGAGAAGCTGAAATTAACATCCACAACAGTCAAATGGAAAAATGCTACATCTTAGGCAACACATTAGGTTAAAAGTCACAAAAAAAAAGGCACGACCTTTATACCCCCTGTTTTGTACCACAGCCTAAACCCTTAAACCTTGCTTCATCCAAAAATTTAAAAAAAGTCCCCCCAAACGGGCAGTATGTTTTTTGAACCATCATGTTACTTGAACTGGCATTGAATACCCCCTGCCCGGGAAAAACGCACCCTTGGCCCCCAAAACCCTGCTTTGGCCCCCCACTTTAAAAAAAGTCCCGAAAAAAAGGAGTTTTCAACCCCCATTTTAGTTGAATTGGGAAAATTGCCCAAATACCTGTCCGGGGCCACAGCAGGGACCCCCAAAAAACCTGCATGCCCCCCACATTTAAAAAAGTGCCGGAAAAAAAAGGAGTCTTTAAACCCAAACCATTTTATTTTCACGGGGACTTTTGCCCTATACCTGTCCTGGGACGCATGCCCGGGGGCCCGGGGAGTTACTGTGGGTGCGGGGAGACCCCAAAGGGCTGGCGTCCGTCATCCTTTAACCGCGGGTTTTAAAAATCCCCTTTTTTTGACGCACGCAAAAAAACTTTTTGGGGGTTGAAGCAAGAGGTAAGCGGGCAAGTGTGGAAAAACCCCACCCTTTTTCCTTGTACCAGTAAAATCCCTGGGTAGGTTTGCCCCCCCGTAAGGGGTTGTGGCCAAAATTGAGTTTCCCTTTTGGGGGAAATTGGGGGGGTTAACGCCCCGGTTACACCCGGGTTTGCCCTTTATCTTGGCATTCTTTTTTCCTTTTACTAACTGCTGGGGGAAAGGGTTTCCTGTCTTTGTTCTCTGTCCGTGCCCCAAACCCCCATGTCCTCTGAAAAACCTAAATTGGTAAATTTTTTCCTTTTCCCCTCCCTTGTACAATTCGGGGGAATTTTTTTAACGCTTTTTTGAAACTTTGCAAATTTTTTAGTATTTTTAATTCTAGAAAACAAAAAAATTTTTTTAAAATGGGGTGGAATCCCACCTTGTCTTTTTTTTTCTCTTTTTTTTTTTGAAATTAAAGGGGTTTGTCTCAATACGGGTTTTTTTTAAGCTATTTTTAAAGATCTTGCAAAAAACAAGTCTTTTTTGCAATTGTGCCCAATTTAACAGGTCTAATATTCCGGTTTTTGCAGCACCCATCACCTTTTTGGCCCTTTTGAAAATTTGGGGAAGAACAAAGGGTCGGTTAAAAAAAACCCTTTTTTTAGAAAGGACCGTAGTATAGCTGAATGTCACGCAAAATCCCCCAAAAATTCAAAGCATGACCCTTGACCCCACTTTGGGGTCTTTGTGAAGAACAAATGTTGTTTGGAAAAAAACATTTTTTTTTTTTAGGCCTGTAGTTTTTGCTGCATGTCACAGAAAAATTGCCCCCAAAAATTCAAAGCATGCCCCTTGACCCATTTTGGGTCAATTTTTGAAGAACAAATGTCTGTTTAAAAAAAACATTTTTTTTTTAATGGGGACCTGTAGTATTGCTGAAATTTAAAAGCAGCATGCCCCAAAAAAAAAAAATTTAAAAAAAATTTATTTTTCTCGCCACTGTTTAAAAATTGTGAGGGGGGAAAAATGCCACTTAAAAAGCCACATTTTTTTCCCAAAAGGGACCTTGATTATTGCTGTTTCCACAGCTAATGCCCCCAAAAAAAAATTTAAAAATTATGATTTTCTCACCCAAATTTTAAAAAATTGGGTTGGGAGGGAAAAAAGGGGCCACTTAGAAGCCACAATTTCTTTTTCCAAAGGCCTTTAATTTAAAAGGCCGGGTATCTCACAGAAACATGCCCCCAAAAAAAATTATAAATAGGGCCCTTTTCTCAGCCCTATTAAAAATTGTGAGGGAGAAATCCCATTTTAAAAATTTCACTTTTCTGTTCCAAGGACCATGTTTATTGCTGTATCTCACAGAAAAATTTAAACCCCCAAAACCATTGACAATGCGAAAACTTTTTAAAGAAAAAGTGAGTAAATGGAATACGGTGTTTAATAAAACCCTTTTGTTTGGTTTTTTTACGCCCTCCTAACACCCCAAAACCCAGCAAATAAAACCTGTGGGAAAAGAGAAAAAAAAATTGCATTTAAAAAATTTAAACATTTTAAAAAAAATTTTTTCAAAGGGGGGCCCAATTTCTTTTTAAAAGGGAAATTGTGAATTTGACTGGCAACTAATCGGGCCTCGGCAATTGGGGCCAAAAACTTTCATAGAGATCCATCCCTGATTCATCTTGATAAAAATTCAAAGGGATCCACATTATCGTGGAAAGCCAAAATGCGTTTGTTGTAATAAACCCCTTTGGGCCCTTTGTGCTAAAAGGTCCCGTTCAAAATTTAAAATCTGGCTGCTGGGCGGGGGACAACACCTCTATGGGTGACAGCCAGCTCGGGCCATTGCCCAATTTTGGATACCCAAAAGTCTATTGGGCCCGGAAAACATGCAAAAACATCGGTGTTGAGTCGCGTTTGTCGTGCCCCAAATGATCTTAAGCTGTTTTTTCCTCTGGTGTTGGATGTGTGCCCTGCATTGAATGCTTTGGGGGTTGAGGTGGTAAAAAAAGGGATTGCCAGGGGTCCCCATTGGCTTCTGCCACCTGCCTGCTGTTTCCCGCAAAGCCTCCCTTGGAACTCTACTGCTGTAAAGTCGTGTTGTTGTTCCCCTTTGACTTTTGGGGGGGAACGTGAACCAAAAGCAAAGTTTTCCCCAGTTGATCAATCAGAAAAGGTCCCCATTTCCTGTTTTTTTCTTTTCTTTTTTGGGTGGGGGGAAAGGAAAAGTGCTGTTTTTTGGGTTTTTTTTCCCGGGGGATCCAGGGGGGTGGCCCCCAGAAAACTTTTTGTTAAATTTTGATGGCCTTAATGCGAGGTTCATGTTGGAGGAAAAATTGGGAAAAAGCACTCATGGAGAGATGGACCCTTTTGATTTCCCAAGCCTCTGGGTCGGGGGCATTTGCAAACTGATTTTCCCTTCATTTTCCCCTCCTCCCCCTCAAAATTCGCCCCCCAAAAACCTTTTTTCCCGGCAGGGACTTTCGTAAATCGGTTTTGGAAATACTCCTCCTCCCCCTCCGTGCCTCCGGCACAGCTTCAACACAGCCCTGCTTCCCCTGAGATGATGCCCCTGGAGCTGATGGGGGAAACCTTTGGGCAATCCCTTCTGGCCCCCGGAACCATTTGCCTAATGAAGAAAGATGGAAATTTTTGGAAACTGTCGGGCCTTGGGGTTTTGACGGAAAAGGGGGAGAAAGGCCCCGGGTGTCCGCTCTGGCCCTTTCTCCTCCTCCGTCGCTGGCGGGACCTGTTGTTTCAGAGTGTCCAACGGATCGTTCCAGAAACAAAGATCACCCCAAATTTGCTCATGCTGACAAGGGCATTGTCCGCACTGACCTTTTGGTGGCTTCTTCAAAAAATTGCAAGGGTGGTGCAGAGCTCATTCACCTGGGCCCCCACTATCCCGGGGGTTTCAAAAACCCCGAGGTTTTCCCTAAACCCCTGCTTGTCAGGCCATGTGGGCACTTCGTATGCGTTTTAAAGGCCCTTGGGGCTGCCCGCCACAATAGCTGGAGCATGTGGAGGGTTTTGGGAAATTTCCAAGGGGTTTTTGCCACCCGGGCAACAAAGAGACGGTTTTTCCCGGGGGGGCCGAGCTGGGGCCCGCCAAAGCGCCAGGCGGGAGGGAAACAGGGGGGGCCCAAAGGCGGAAGTGCGAACTCAGACCTCGGGGGGCCTTCTTCCCGCAGGCAGTTCCCGACCCGGGGGGAGCTTTTGAAAATTTTTTGGATTTATAAGGTTAAAGACATGTTTCCAGGCGGGATGTGCTCCGCCCACCGTTTTTAAGGGCGGCCAGCCCGATTTTGCCCCTTATCGCACACCACCTTGGGCCCGGCACAAGGGGTTTTTGTCACCCAGGGGCCCGCGCTCGGTCCGTTTTCTTAGAGCCTCCAAAAGGGGCCTTACCCCCCCGGGGTGTGGACGGTCTCCAAGGCAGATTAAATTTAAAAAGGCCTGGTGTCTTGGGCACGTGATGCCCCCAGAGGACCCTTGGGGGAAAAAAGCCCTGCCCTCCCGCCCGGGGTTTTTGAAAGGAGTGTGCGCCGAAGGCCCCCGGGGGAGCCACCGTTCCCCCCCCGAGACATCCCCCCGCTCCACCCCGTGAGCTGTCACAGAGATTAGCGGCCTTGGCCGGGGCCTTTGGGCCCTTTTGTCGGGGGGGTGAGATGGACCCTTTTTCCCGGCACAGAGCAGACAAAGTGTTTTAAATTTTAGTGGGCACGTGGTGGGGCCCGGGCAGGGGACGGTTTTTTCTGGCAAAGAAATGCCTGTCGGCATTGGTTTTGGGGGCAAACCAGGGCCCCGAAGTGGCGGAAACCCATCTGTGTCCCCCCAGATGGAAAGGCAACAAATTTTCCAAAGGGCCCAAAAACCTGGCAATGTGACATTTCAGGTTTTGGGTTTGGGTTTGGTTTTGGGGTTAAATTTTTTCTTTGTCCCAAAACCTGGAAAAGGAAAAAAGGGGGTGGGGTGCTAGGGACTGGCCCCGTACGGGTGCAGGTCGTCAAAATGGCGGAAGGAGAAGGGGGGGGGTTTGGGGGGGTCCTGGTGGTGCTGGTGGTACTGGGGGACGGTGGAAGGGTGAAGCGGAGGTGATTTCCCCGATTTTTTGCCTTTAGGGACATGGGCAAACTGAGGAAAAAGCCCTTTGGGGGGGCGGAGGAGGAGGGAGGCGGGGGGACAGGGGTTTTTGACAGTTTTTGGTTTGGAGGCCCCCCGGGGGGTCGGTTTTGGCCTTTTTTGGCCAATGTTCCCCTCCAAATTTCCAAATTTTGCATTCGCCCGCTTTTGGGCCCCAAAACATGTTTGGTGGTGGTTAACCAAATTAAAAGGGGCTTGCCTTTTACTTATGCGTTTACGGCAAAGGCGGCATATGGGCATGCTTTGGGGTTAAACAGAGGCTTGCCCCAAAGGGAAAGGCCCCCGGCTTGGGGGGGGGGGGAGGTCCTGGATTTTTTGTCGGCGAGGAGCGGGGGTTTTGGTGGCCGTGGGCTGGCGGAATTTATTTCAGCGGACTTCTGCGGGCCGCCCTCTCCCTTTTTTTTGGGGGGGACCCCTTTTTGAAAAATACCCCCTTGTCTTCCCCCTGTTCCCCTGGGTGGAGCGTTCCCCAAGCAAAAATTTGCGGAAAAAGGGGGGCAGGAGGGGTCCGCAATGTCGTTAAACATTTATCATCAAACAAGGTGACTTGGTCGTCCTGACTTTTTTCATCCCGGGAAAAATGCGGGCTACAAGGGAAGGGGCACTGGGAAAAGGGGTTGCCGACCGCCCCGGGGTTTTTCCCCGAAATTGGGCCGGCTTCCTTCACCTCCTCTGAAGGGGATCGAAAATGGGGTCGAGCAGAGAAAAAACTCCTTTTTGGCCCCTTGGGTTTTTTTAAAAATGCCTTCTGACCCCAACCCCATTTTGTATCAAAGAGGGGCTTCAGAAAATGGATTATCCCCCGTGGTGGGTACACGTGTTGACTTTTTGGGGTGGGTTTATGTTGGACCCGATGTGATGATTTTGTTTACGACATTTGTGGCCCTTTACTTCGAGGGACGAGGGGGGTAAGAATGCCCGATGCAGGTTTTTCAAATTTTAAACCCCTGAAGGGCAGATTGGCGACGATGTTCGTTTTTTTAGATTCACGGGCCTGACCCAGCGATGACAGGTCTGACGGTCCTGAACTGACGATCCCCGGGGGGGTGTTTGTCACCCGCATGGGGAAAGGAAACACCTTCTCTTTACCTCTAAACCCCCATGTGCTACCCCCCCCCCTTTTTTCGTTACCACCTGATTTCGCTCCCTGTTCAGAAATATAAAAATTTGAGAAGGTATGGAAAAGTTTTTTGGAAAATCTCCCTTTTAAAAGGGCGGAAATCACAGTATTCTCAAAAACCCCCTAATAAAACAAAATTGTGGATTCAAATTTAAAATGAAGGTGTCTTCAACAAAAATTTGGGCTGGGGCAAAAAAATCCAAAAAAAAACCCTTTTTCTGTTTTTTTTTGGTATAATAAACGGTTTTTTTTTTGCACCCCTTTTAATTCACCTGTGGTGAAAATAGAAAATTTCTTTTTTTAAATTTACGTAGGGTGCTGCGTCAAAAGAACAGTGTGGGGCGCAAAAAGTTCAAAAAACACCCTAAATGTTTTGTTTTGATATAATAAACGGTATTTTTTGCACCTTTCTTTCACCCGTGGTGAATATAGAATTTTCTGTTTTAAGTTTTACGTAGATGCCCGCGTCAATTTAACAGTGCTGGGTGCACAAAAAATCAAAAAAAAAACGTAATTTATGTTTTGATATAATAAACTGTATTTTTTCCCCCTTTCAATTCCTGTGGGAATATAGTTTTGCGTTTTAATTTTTAGTGTGTGCTCAATGAACAGTGTGGGTGCGCAAAAGTAAAAAAACAAAAAGTTATTTTTTTGATATAATAAAGGGTATTTTTTGCACCTTTCAATTCACTGTGGTGAATATAAAATTGTGTTTTAAGTTTTTACGTAGATGTGGTCAATAAACAGTGCTGGGTGCGAAAAAGTCAAAAAAAACCCGTAATGTTTGTTTTGATAAAAAAAATGTTTTTTTGCCCTTAAATTCCCTGGGTGAATTGAATTGTGTTTTAAGATTTAGTAGAGCTGGTCAAGAACAGTGTGGGTGCGCAAAAAGTAAAAAAAACCTTTAAGTGATGTTTTCGTACGATACACGGTTTTTTTGGCACAAACAAAACCTGTGCTGATACAAGTTTGGGTTTTAATTTAAGGCAAGGTGGATATACAACAGTCAAGGTGTAATGGGTAAAATTGAAACCTTCTAAAATGTTATGAAAAATAAAAGTGGGTTTTGAGCTAACAAAGAGACCTGGTTATAGAAATGATGTTTATCCAATTTTAAGTTCGGTGCCCAATATCCGGAAATATTTCAAACAAACGGTTAATAATAAAGTTTCCCATAAAATGTCTAAATAAGTCTTGGTAAAACTTTATCCGTGTTCTTTATAGTAGAGCTTGTCTGTTTTCGCCGCGGGCCCCCCCCCCCCCCCCCACCGCCGTGAATTTTTCAGTGGTAGATTTGCTTTAAAATTTCCCCAGTTTACTACATAAAATGTTCAAATCTTAAACTAACTAAATTGGAAGGATCCAGCTAAATAGTAGAGGTTTTCTGTGCAGAAATAGACTAAATTTTGTGAGCTGTTTGGCCACAGACAGAGCGAGGTTCCCATCCCTATGAGCGCTGAGAGCCTGAGGCTGAAAAGGAAAAACCTGTTCTATGTAAAACAGGGGGCATGTGATTTTTCCAGCCAATCGAAAAATACCCTCCCCTCTGACGTCGCAACACTTACCCCCGCTTATTCTGTTAAACTGATTTGCGGCCGCCAAAAAATTTAAGGGAAACGCCGAAAAAGGCGCGATTTAAAGATGATGACAGATTTTAACCTTAATTATCGCATGATCTGGAAATTTCGATCACCATAAAAACCCCTTTCCCATTTCAAATTTGTCGATAAAAATCGCTCAACACTAGTCCTTATCAACATGTCCTCAATGTTTGTAATGGTAAAACCACTTTAATGGGATTAAAAAAATAAATAAAAAAAATTAATAAAGTAAAAAGCTCTCCAAAAAATAACAAAAATAAAAAAATAAAAGTCACAATTAAATCCACAAAAAAAAAAACATTGTGTAGTACATACATTGCAATTAGAAAACCCTGTACATATTAGGCGTCTAGAAAATAATAATAACCTGAATAATTCATTTAAGAAGTTCATGTAGTGTGAAACATGGAAGGAAAAAAATGCAGATCAAAAAAAATGAGGTCAAACCCTCATACAGGCACACGACAAAAAAATAGTTATTACTGATGAAACACAGAGAGGCAAATATGGAAAACTATAGCTGTCATTTATTCTTTTTCAGGCCTTAAGGGGTTCATTTTGTGACTATACTGTATTTTTTGGTTTATACACAACAGATTGGTTTATTAATTATATGCAAATTCCTCTTTTTTCTGGGAAATTTGCAGAGAATTTATGGTTTACTGTAATGCTTGCTTAACTCATAAAAACTGATATTCCATTTTTTGTTGCTTAATGCAAAAATCCAACACCACTTCTGTGAACAACATCATTTCATACAGAAGAAAGAATTGCTTATCGGGAAAGTGAACACAGCTCTGTGTGTGATTTTCTCATGTAGGGTGTTGTAACCAGTTGATTACATATATCTTGTCTCTGCATACAGCTCTGCAAGGACGTTCTGGGATGTCCTTGCAGTCTCTGCTGCAGCCAGGATATTGTGCAGCTGCAGGAGAGAAGAGCAAGCTGTCAGTGATAGCCAGGCTCTCTAGAGAGAACATAGGGATGGTCTATTACAGTCCCTGCCTTCCAAACTGCTGTATCTACAGCACCCATTGAGAACAGTATAAATAGCTCAGCAGAAAGCCTTCTAACTTCCTGCTCCCATTCCTGGAAGTAACGTGGTTGCCGGGGCTTGGTAATTGCAGGAGCTACTTGGTCTTAACAGACATATATCAGCTTTGTAGAAAGTGCTGATAACTGTATTCTGCCTGTAAGTGGGGCAAATAGATCATCTCCAGTTACAGTGGAAAACAGCAAAAAAAATATATATAAAATAAAAATGCTCACATAGGTTTGTTTTTGTGTGAAGTACGTTAAAGAATTAAACACCATAAAAAATAAAAAAAATTGATTAAAAAAAATAACAAAGACCCCCAGTGTTCAGTCTAACCCTAACAACTGAAAACCATATATCACCTTCATCAAAATGTCTGCGACAGAAGTGACTATTTAAAAAAAATTAGGAAACAGACTTTTATTTGTACTTTTTCCCTTATGTTATAAAAAAAATCCATCATACTAATTACATAAAAGTAAAGCTTCATAAAAAAAAATGAAAAAAGGAAAGATTAAGGGCAACATGTCAGAAAAGAGGGGCTTCCACGCCAGTTTCAAGGCGCATTAAATGAGTGTATAATGCGCATGAATAAATAAACCTGTCAATAATCTGCCGTGAGGTATAACTTGTATAACATATTTAATGCCCTTAATTTAGGCGTTTACCAAAAAAAAGGCGCATAGCATATCATTGCTAGCATATTTGATGCACCTACTTTAGGCACATTCAAAAGTGTCAAATGCCCCTAGTTTTGGTGTACGACAGTTCGTTTATATAGAGAATACCGGGTCAACAGTTTTTTGGTGCAAAATACACCAAAATAATTGTGCAGCCCTAATGGGACAGGTCACCCTAAGTGGTTAAGGTGCTCGTCTAACATTGGTAATGACTTTGGGTTGTATAGCTACCCTGAAATGGATCATGATTAGCAATATTCAACAATATTCAAACAATACATGACAGAGAATAGGCCCAGTGTGACTCAACTTGGGCAACTACAGCAGTGCCTATAGTTTTTTTGTTAGTATTTTTATGTATACAAATGTAGGTTTAAGACCAGATTTCAGCTCTCTAGGACCTACCACTTTCAACATTTTTGCAAGATACAGAACTCAAAGTAAACGGAAAGTATTGAATTTGAGCATTCTCATAACTTTAAACCCTTTCAGACCTTTCATGCCCCCAACAAGGAATCCTGCACTTGGCCAAAAGCTCCTATGGCAAAATTAATGACTGCTGTCCATGCTGCTGAAACCTAGGCTGACCAAATGTGTCACAGCCAACAGCAAGCTACTGAAACACGATGGCAGTCTCAGCGAGACAAGACGAGCAGCAGAGACTCCACAACAGACCAAAGTCCATCTCCAGGCTGCCCAGATCTATCACAGCTAACACTGAGCTGCTGAAGCTCCCCAGCAGACTGAGACACAACCATGGTCTCCATGAGATAGACCAGCAGCAAAGACTCCACAGAAGTTCTAAGCCCGTCTTCAGATTGACCAGTAGCAAGTGAAGTTTTTAACCACACACACTCCCCACCAGACCCAATCCAGTCTCCAGGCTGATCAGATGCTTCACATCCAGCAGAAAGCTGCTGAAACATGGCTGCAGCAGGGGTGTAGCTACAGGGGGTCCAGAGGTAGCAGTCGCTACCGGGCCCTGCAGCCTGAGGGGGCCCCAAAAGCCCTTCTGCCATAGCATTGTTAATGGCACATGGTAGCTAAGGGGCCCCATTTCACTATTTGCACTAGGGCCCAGAAGCTTCAAATTACGCCTCTGGGCCGCAGTCTCAGCAAGACAGATATGCAGCAAAAAAGAAATTACCATTTGCCCTCAGGCAACTAACACCATAAATAGGTTAGTGTATCTTAGTCTGGCTATTTTAGGATGCTTTGGTTCTTTTACAAGAGTTAATAAAAATTATTTTAATTTTATTTTTTCTTAATTTAAAATAGTCTGGGTGGTGGTTAGGAAATGTATGGTATTAGTGGCCTTAGGGAAAATTGTAGTTTCTTTTCTTACTAATTTCTACCATCTAAGCACCATTTTTGGGAAATTTTCAAAACAATTTTAGATGAGCAGCAGAGACTCCCCAGCAAACCTCGGACTGACCAGTAGCAATTGAAGTTTTTAACCACACAATTCCCATGAGACCCAAGCCCGACTCCTGGCTGACCAGATGCTTTACACCCAGCAGACTGAGGTATGACTACAGTCTCAGCGAGACAAACAGCAGAGACTCCTCAGCAGACCCAGGCCCGGCTCCAGACTGACCAGATGCTTTACACCCAGCAGAATGAGACATGACTACAGTCTCAGCGAGAGAGACAAACAGCAGAGACTTCCCAGCAGACCCAAGCCCGGCTGGCTTCAGACTGACCAGATGCTTGACACCCAGCAGACTAAGGTATGACTACAGTTTCAGTGAGACAGACAAACAGTAGGGACTCCCCTGTAGTCCCAAGCCTGGCTCCAGACTGACCAGATGCTTTACACTGAGCAGACAAAGGTATGACTATAGTCTCAGAGAGACAGGCAAACAGCAGAGACTCCACTGCAGACCCAAGTCCAGTTTCAGACTGACCAGATGCTTTACACCCAGCAGACTCAGGTATGACTACAGTCTCAGCGAGACAAACCATCAGTAGAGACTCCCCTGTAGACACAAGCCCGGCTCCAGACTGACCAGATGCTTTACACCCATCAGACTAAGGCATGACTACAGTCTCAGCGAGAGAGACAAACAGCAGAGACTCCCCAGCAGACACAAGCCCGGCTCCAGACTGACCAGATGCTTTACACCCAGCAGACTGAGATATGACTACAGTCTCAGTGAGACAGACAAACAGCAGAGACTCCCCAGCAGACCCAAGCCCGGCTCCAGACTGACTAGATGCTTTACACCCAGCAGACTGAGATATGACTACAGTCTCAGTGAGACAGACAAACAGCAGAGACTCCCCAGCAGACCCAAGCTCTCCCCAGCAGACCCAAGCTCGGCTCCAAACTGACCAGATGTTTTACACCCAGCAGACTGAGGTATGACTACAGTCTCAGGAAGACAGACAAACAGTAGAGACTCCCCTGCAGACCTATGCCCAGCCTCAGACTGACTAGATGCTTTACACCCAGCAGACTAAGGTATGACTACAGTCTCAGCGAGACAGACAAACAGCAGAGACTCCCCAGCAGACCCAAGCCTGGCTCCAGACTGACTAGATGCTTTACACCCAACAGACTAAGGTATGACTACAGTCTCAGCGAGACAGACAAACAGCAGAGACTCCCTAAGCAGACCCAAGCCCGGCTCCAGGCTGAGCAGATGCTTTACACCCAGCAGAGTAAGGTATGACTACAGTCTCAGCGAGACAGACAAACAGCAGCGACTCCCCTGCAGACCCAAGCCCGGCTCCAGACTGACCAGGTGCTTTACACCCAGCAGACTAAGGTATGACTATAGTCTCACTGAGACAGACAGACAGCAGAGACTCCCCTGCAGACCCAAGCCCGGCTCCAGACTGACCAGATGCTTTACACCCAGTAGACTGAGGTATGACTACGGTCTCACTGAGACAGACAAACAGTAGAGACTCCCCTGTACACCCAGGCCTGGCTCCAGACTGACCAGATGCTTTACACTGAGCAGACTAAGGTACAGACAAACAGCAGAGACTCCCTGCAGATCCAAGCCCGGCTCCAGACTGACCAGATACTTTACACCCAGACGACTAAGGTATGATAACAGTCTCAGTGAGACAGACAAACAGCAGAGACTCCCTAAGCAGACCGAAGCCCGGCTCCAGACTGACCAGTAGCAACTGATGTTTTAACTATACACACAAAGAACAAACAGTAAAATGGTGATTCAGCTAGTACACAATAATCATAGGAACCTGTATGCTAGTTGCTTGTGAGACCACACACACCAGACCACCCTTCCATGATTTTAACTGAACCCCCAGAAGCCTTCCACTTCTCAGTCTCAGCCAGCTACACCTGCTGCTCCCTTCTTTATGGTTAAATCTGGCTCACATGGCTATTACTACTGTCCTTTTTCCTGCCCTGGCTTCAATTTGCTTGCTTCTCCTTCATTCAAGTGAACAAACAGAAGAAGGCTGAGGCTCCAGGATTAATGGCTAGACTGGGAAACATTAGCTTGCTGCGTGGCTGATGAACAGACACATTAACTCCTTCTATTTCACTTGAGCCAGTGTAAATGTGGATTTTGCTTCACTGTTTGTCTTGGAAGCTGTCACTCATTGTTACAGTGCAGAAATGTAATGAGCCCAACATCTGCCACAGTCTACACAGATGACACAGAGCAGAGTCTTAAAGAGAACATTCTCCGTCTGTAATTTGGGATTTGGTTTCTGCATAAATCACCAGGACCATGGGAGCATTCTGGTTTTCAATTATATCTGCATATGTTTCTACATGGAGTTCTTGTTTGTGGATGAACCTGTGCTTCCATGTTGGTGATTTGTCTGGAGGGAAGAAAGCAAAACAAGAGCAGCAATGAGCATCCGGCTCATACAGCAATCTAAGCTTTAACTGTAGAATAGTAGTGAATATAGAATACTGTATATGGTGCATTATGTAAAGCAGTAAAAAACAAGGTGGTGAAAAAAAAGACAAGGGGTGTATAGTATTTAGCAAGTCTACCCACCAGAGTATCAGGGTCATCCAGCTGGCCTTGGCTCTTTGGGTATATTCACATGACGGTTCTGAAAATTTTAACATGGGATTCACATCTAAAATCTGCGCCTTTCTGTATTGGGCCTCGTTCACACGGTTTATTCTGGGACTGATTCCAGCCGTACTGCGTGCCGTATTTGCGCTGCAGTACGGCTGGAATCCGTCCCAGTCATTACGGCAATCCACAGTTCTCATAGAGAACTATGGATTCCGTCTCTTCTCCCCTCTCGGCGAATCCGCCAAGGGGGGAGAAAGTGACGTGCACGTTATTTATGGCATGTACGCGCCATGAATAATGAGTGTCTATGGGGCCAGCGAGTTGCCGACCCCCCGCCCTCGCTGCACAGCTGCCGCCGTAATTGCGGGGCAAAATCCGTCCCTGCAATTACGTCGGCAGTAAGCCGTGTGAACATTGCCAAGGGTAGTTTCACATGGTGCGTTTTTGATGCATTTTTTCAATGCGTTTTTTGGGCAGGAAGGCACAGCAATTAATGCTGTACATTGCTGCACAAAAAAACGCATTGTAAAACGCATCAAAAACGCACCGTGTGAAAGCACCCTACTAAACCTGTCAGCTGGATGTTACCAATTAGTGGTTTGTCTGTGCACAGTCTGACATTGTCCAATCAGTGTGCGCAGAGACATACTCCTCTGAAAACTGGAATAGCACAACCCAGCTGACTGATTCAGTAATCCATTTCTAGGAGGATGTAATGGAACGACTTCCCAGGATGGAATTGCCCAACAAACAATTCACCAAACAGGCACAAACGGATGACACGAACAGAGCCCACTCAATAGCTGCTGTCTGAAATCAGACATCCCCTAGAGAGCAGATTCTAATGTTGCCAGATTTTGGTGTAAAGCAGATTGGACATGGCTGCAAGAGACCCAGGTTGTTCAATCAGTATGACAACAAACGCCAGTGGGAAAACAGACAGGACAGACAAGTAACGACAGGGAAAAACAGGAGACAGACTCAGAAGATCAATGAAGCCGAGGTCAAGCCAAGAGGAGTTCATGGTACAAAATCCAAGCCAGAGTCCAAAAACCAAAAGTCACTAAAAATCAAAGAGCCAGGAAACAGGGAGGGAATCGCAGGCAAAGCAGCAGAGAAAAGACTGGATTCAGATACACTGCCTCAGCCACAGATTAGACACAGGTGAAAATGATAAAGGAAATACACCAAGCTCAGGCTGAGGTTAGGGCTCAGACAAGAAAGGCAATGTTCACACGGCTTATTGCCGACGTGATTGCGGGGACGGATTTAGCCTCGCAATTACGCCGGCTGCCGTGCAGTGGGGGCGGGGGGCCGGCAGCTCGCCGGCCCCATAGACATTCATTATTCACGGCGCGTACACGCCGTAAATAATGTGCATGTCACTTTCTCCCCGCCCGGCTTATTCGCCGAGCGGGGAGAGGAGACGGAATCCATAGTTCTCTATGAGAACTGTGGATTACCGTAATGCCTGGCACTGATTTCAGCCATAGTGGAGCGCAAATACGGCGCGCAGTATGGCTGAAATCAGTCCCAAAATAAGCCGTGTGAACATTGCCAAAGATTCTTATAGGGGCCATGTACTCCTAACAGAGGAACAGCACAACACAGAATTATAAGAGAAGATGTTCTAGAATTATTATTTCACAGGGAACACAAGGATTTACTAATAGACATGTCAGGAGCGACCACAGATCCTCTGTAATGGCTGACCTTCAAGCCTTTGTCTGTTCCTTTATTTTATCAGAGCAAATATTTCCTTTCTTATTTATCTGTACATGAATGTAAAAATGCAAAAAAAAAGAATACTTTTTAGTTCTAGCTAGAGCTCCTGTAAGAGTCACACCCAATATTTCTAGTAGTCTTCTTCTTCACCTGAAGCACTCAGCGACCTCTAATCACCCAGTAAGCCCCAACCTGTATTATGTTTTTTATGATAGTTTTACTGTTTTTAAGTTGGTAGCAGTTTACTGTTATGTAAAAAGCTACAAAAGATAAACCATGTATAGCAGGGCCGGACTGGGAATAAAAATCAGCCCTGGCACTAAGCCCCCAGCAGCCCAAATACAATATCCGCTTACAAAATGTCCCTTGTTCTCGCACATCGCCACTTTCTTAAATAAACTACACTATAAAGGTGCTTTTACATAAAGCATTTTTAGTGCGTTTTTGTGCAGAAAGGCAGAGCAGTTAATGCTGTACTTTTCTGCAAAAAAAACGCATCAAAAAATGCACCAAAACTGCTCTGTGTGAAAGCCCCCTAAACACAAACAAGAAAGAAAAAGTGGTGCAGAGAAACCCTAATCACAGAGTCAGGTGTGCACTTGCTTTACAATCAGGGACAGGCCTATGCTGCCACTACATAAGCACCAGCATAACCTACAACCCCACCAATCACATCACCCGTACCCAGGTCACCCTCACCTGAATACAGCACTGACTCAACACAGAAGTACAATGACCCCTGACAGCAGGGACTCACAGGAGACGTCCTCTCTGATGGGAGTTGTCTCCTTTTCTTCTCCTTCTGGCGCAAACCTCCATAATGTCTTCCCTGATGAGTCGTTCCCTTCCATTTTTTCTCCATCCGGTACAGCATGCAGTGTCCTCTTCTCCCGGTCACTACTTGTCCCTGTAGAATTTACCACAAATACATCTTAGACTCCTCTCTTTTCCAGCACTTACCTATCGATTCCCAACTCTGTACAAACTCCCCATCCATAGAGCCCCAAATAGTAATAGTGCCCCTTTTGGTGCCCTACACAGTAATTGTACCCCAAACAGTATATGTTAGATCCTAAAAATTACTATATACAAGCTGCCACATATATAGCGTACCTCCGTCTATTACGGCTCCCAGTGCAGGCCTCCAACCCAAGCACTTAACGCAGTCTTCACTTTTCAATAAAGGGCCGTAGAAGTAAAACTAAATAATTTTAATGAATCGATATAAAAAATAGCAATCAAGCCCAAACATCTCTAATATATAATGGAAGACGGGTACTTAAGGTTATGATGTGGGACGAAACCATTCAGTCCATAATTCATGGGTAGTCCTCTTCGTAGCTCCAGCAGGAACTTAGCAGCGAGACGCCAGGGGGGACCGGGCAGGGGATCGGTGCACGTAGACGTAGCACGTAGCACGTGCTACGTGCACTGATTTCTGCCCGGTTCCTGGGTCTCGTGCTAGTTCCCTTTGTGGAGCTACGAAGGGATACCCATGATTATGGACTGAATGGTTTCGTACCACATCTAACCTTAAGTACCGTTTTCCATTTTATTAGAGTTGTTGGGCTTGATTGCTATTTTTTATATCGATTCATTAAAATTATTTAGTTTTACTTCTACGGCCCTTTATTGAAAAGTGAAGATCCTAAAAATTAGAAATAAAAAAAAAATCATATAAGTGGCATGTAAATAGGTAGACCCCCATTAGGTAGATATTCAAGCCCCCCTATTAGGCAGGTAACTATATAGACCTCCTAAAGCAGGTAGCTGGAGCTGTCCCAAGTAATTAGCCAGGTAGGGCCAGTAATTACCCAGGCAGGGTCAGTAATTAGGCAGGTAGGGCCAGTTCTTAAGCAGGCAGGGCTAGTTCTAAGGCAGTCAGGCAGGGCTAGTTCTTAGGCAGGCAGGGCTAGTTCTTAGGCAGGCAGGCAGGGCTAGTTCTTAGGCAGACAGGTAGGGCTAGTTCTTTGATAGGCAGGGCTAGTTCTTAGGCAGGCAGGGCTAGTTCTTAAGCAGGCAGGGCCAGTTCTTAGGCAGGCAGGGCTAGTTCTAAGGCAGGCAGGGCTAGTTCTTAAGCAGGCAGGGCTAGTTCTGAGGTAGGCAGGCAGGGCTAGTTCTGAGGCAGGCAGGCAGGCAGGGCTAGTTCGCAGGCAGGCAGGGCTAGTTCGCAGGCAGGCAGGTCCAGTTCTTAAGCAGGCAGGGCTAGTTCTAAGGCAGGCAGGGCTAGTTCTAAGGCAGGCAGGGCTAGTTCTTAGGCAGGCATGGCTAGTTCTTAGGCAGACAGGCAGGGCTAGTTCTTAGGCAGGCAGGCAGGGCTAGTAATTAGTTAAAAAAAAAAAATAATAATAATACTTACCTGCATTCTCTCCTCTTCTCCTGCTCCGATCCGGCCGCTCTCACCCGAGTGCGGGCCGTTCAGCAGGCACGCGATGACGTCATCACATCGCGCACCTGCTGCTCGATCTCCTGGGAGCTGAACGACCGGGATCAGAAGGTCCTGGCTGTTCTGCCTCGGCCGCTGCTTGCACCGTGCGGTGCAGGCGGCGCGTGATGGCTGCTGGCGGGCTGGACCCCGGGTGGCCGTTTGCATTTGGGGGCGTTTGTTTGGGCGAGAGGGGCCTTTCGGCCCCCTGGCTCATAGGTCCGGTTGCATATGCAACCATTGCGGAAACACTGGCCCTCTCGGCTGGTTCTCCGAGCCGACGCTGCGGCCTGGACCCCAGCGGCCCACAGGGCAAATGCCCGGTTTGCCCTATGGGCAGTCCGGGCCTGATGTATAAAGAGAAAAAGTCCCACTAACTGGTAAATACAGACTTTTCCACAGAGGGGGCATATGCTATTGGCAGTAAAGGTGACGTGAATTTTATTTTGTTATTTTTATCAAGTGAATCAGAGAAACCTTCAAGAAGGAGCTACAGGGTTCATGATGAGTCATTGATCCAATCAAGAGAACCATTTATACTTCCCCAAATAACTATTTTCTCCAGGTGACGGAGTTCACCATGACACAGGGATATGTATTGATACAATGGGGTTTAGGAAAATTTAGAGAAAAGTTTTTTCTAATTATTTCATTCCTTTAAAGTGGTTTTGCTATCACATTGATAACATACAGTATACTGTACATTGGATATGAAATCAATGTCACACATCTGGGACCCGGACCTATCTCCAGAACTGGTTCCTGAAGAGAGAAGTGGCTTCTCTTCTGTGGTCACTTTCCATTCATTTCAATAGGAGTCCAGAGTACAGCCAAGTGGTTGTACTCAGCTATATATGGAACTCCCATTGAAATTAATGGAAATTGACCACACAAGAGTGGCCACTTCTCCCTTCAGAAGGGCAGTTTTAGACGCCTGTTCAGGAGATAGGTGTGGTTCCCAAAGATTTCATGGCAATCTCTGGACCACTCATCCATGAGGAAAGCACTCTCAAGCGATTTGGGTATGAATCCATCCTTACAGATTATGTACACCCATACATGCTGATTGTCTTCCCTGGAATGGATGGGATATTCCAACAAGAGAATGCGACATGTCACACGGCTACAAATGTACAACATTGGTTGGAAGAGCAGCACCCAGACTTCCAAGTACTACCCTGACCCGTAATTTCCATGACATGAACCCAATTGAGCAATTGTGGGAGCCCCTGGATGGTGGTGTTGACTATATGGACCCTAAAGCAGCTGTGGGATGCAGACGGCTCCAGGCACCTGAGACAATATATTAGGGCCTGACTGAGTCACTTCCAGCCCATCTGGCTGCTGTTTGGGCTGAACATGGTGGTTACTGCTATTCATAAAGTGAAACAACCAAGCAGCTCAAAATAACAGTGACTGGTCAAAGAAAATTGAGATACAAAGCAAAGCAAAGCAAAAGAAGACATCGTTCATTTTCATGCAATATTTTTTGGCATATATTGCGTCAAACTGCTGTTATACTGTTCTATAGATGGCACAACACATTTTAATGTCTATAATGCTCCAAAGCTTGATGCTAAACTGCCATACAAAGTTTATGCATTACACTCTACAGTCACTGACAGAAGTTCTTATCCATGTTGTGGAAACCAAAGCTTATAACCTGACTTAAAATTCATCTATTGGTTTTAGGAATGACTCATATGAAAGCTGAAACCCTCCCAAATGAGGTTTTGTTAACGAAAATAAATTTGATTCACTGCTGAAATATTGATAATTTAAGGAACAAGAAAGGACAGATTTGGCAAGACACAGGTTTTGTCGCCCACAGAAAGTAATGTGAAAAATCCAACAAATAATTCACTTCAATTTCAAAGACATGTTTCATAACATTGGTGAATGAAGTATTGGTGTATTAAGCCAAAAATTTAATATTTTGTGTGACTTCCATCAGCTTTAAGGACTGCCTCCATGCGTTTCGACAATGATTCATACAATTTATTGATGAAGGCATTAGGAATAGCAAAGAATGCAGACTTACCTGCCTCCCAGAGTTTGTCAAGATTCTTTGGTTTTGTCTTCCAAGCTTCCTCTTTTATCCTACTCCAAACATGCTCTATGATGTTCATGTCTGGTGACTGGGCTGGAAAGTCCTGGAGCACCTTGATCTTCTTTGCCTTGAGGAACTTTGATGTAGAGATCGATGTGTGAGATGGAGCACCATCTTGCTGCAAAGTTTGACCCCTTTTATGATAGGAAATGTAAGAGGTAGCTAATACTTCGTGATATTTTAGGCTATTGATATTGCCTTCCACCCTTGCAAATGTTTCGCACACCCCCCTA
>JAODAL010023443.1:0-62675 GCA_025379985.1 Phyllomedusa bahiana | reverse complement strand
AAAAAAGGAAATAAAATACATCTAAAAACAAAATCATGGCCCCAAAAAGACTAAGTAAAACCCTAGTATAAAGAATATTGAAATTTGCATTACGCTAAAAAAAAATAAAAAAAACCGGGGACCTTATTTACATATTTGATCAAAAATTGTATTAAGCCATGTCAGTGTAGGACTCACCTCTCTGGGATCCCCTTCGTTTTGGGGGGTTGAGCTTAATACAACTTTGATCAAATACTGAAACTAAGATCCCAGGTTTTCATATTTTTCCTTAGCAAAATGCATTTCCAAAATTCCTATATCCCTTTAGGTTTCCCTTACCCTTTAGTGTCCCACAGATAATGTTTTAGATGCATCCCCAGGTGCTGTCATACTTCTCCTGTCCTCTGTACTCCTTAGTAATTAGTCAAACAAATAAATTAAAAGAAAGAAGAAACCTCAATCAGGTATGTGCACTGAGGGAAAAGAAAAAAAAACACGTTTGGTTCCTGTAGGGATTTGAAGCTATGAACCCTATGCTGAAAGGCAGAAGTGCTAACCACTCAGCTACATTGCACCTTCTCACAGCTCTTTACATAAACAGATCTTTGTTTGACTAGAGTGAGCACACTGTGGGGGAAGGCATGGTGATAAGCACAACTGAACCCGTAATAAAAATTTATAGACTTTAATTATCAAGTTAAAACATAATCCATATGCAGGCATTCGGCTGTACTGCACAGCATTACCATAGATGGACAGTAAATAGAAGCAAATACTCAGCGGTTAGTCTCGACCTCCCGGTCGTTCATATCAGTCCATTCGATCCAAACACATATCCATGTGTGAGTCAGAGACGCTAGGAAGTCCAGAGAAGAGATGGCGCAGGAATCCCACACCTGCACACACTCGTGCTGCAACGTTTCGGGGTAAGCTCCCCCCCTTCCTCAGGCATAAGCGTCATAGTGCACAGCCGTTCCTTAAGTAGATTAAAAACATTAACCCCTTAAACCCAGATAAGTTTTAAAAACATTAACCCCTGGGGTGACTGCAGGAAAAACATGAAATAAACAATAGAACATTCAATATTCAAATGGCACATATCGGGCATATATAAAAAATACCCGTAAATTAAGGCTCTCGATTAAACCTGTCGGGGGACAGCGATTCTAGAGTTGCGATCCAGAAACGCTTCTCGTTTTTAAGATTTAGTGCCCTAAGTGTAAATTTTCGCTGCATGTGACTTTTTCCAGTACAACACAGCGCAATTCAAAACAGATCATGCCGCGCCCCTCAGCGAAATGTCTGGCAACAGCTGTCTCTCCAAAAGTTTTTATATTCTTTTGGGTACCATCTACATTAGAGCCATTTTCTTCTTCTCTAGGGTTTATTAATGCCAATGAAAAACAAATGTTGACCAAAAGCAACCCGAGAGTCCCCATTTTGTATATGGTTCCCAAGATTCATAAGTCTAAGACGAAACCACCAGGGAGGCCAATCGTCTCCGGGATAGACTCGGTACTGGAACCTCTAGCAGCATACGTAGATATGTATTTACAACCAACATTAAAAAGATCCTAGGATTTTACAAACACTGGCCAGTTCTGAGGGCTATCAAAGAGATCAATGTGTCAAAAGTTACCTGGATGTGCACCCTGGATATAAAATCCTTATTTACTAATATCCCACTAGACGAGGGTATGAGAATAGTACGTGATATCCTTTGTCAAGACTAACACTAACAAATAAAAGATTGCATTTTTGATGCGTTTACTGGAAACAGTGTTAACTAAGAATTTTTCCGTTTTGGGTGCAATTGTTCCTCCAAAAACACGAGGTACCTCGATGGGTATCTCCGGTAGCACCCGTTTTGCAAATTTTAAATATATGCAATCGTTTGAAACCAATATGTGTTCCCCACACAGTTCAATGACCATATTGTTACGTGGCTGCGCTATGTGGACGATGTCCTCTTGCTCTGGTCTGGCACGGTACCGCAGCTTGATGACTTCCTCACATACTTGAATAGTGTACATCCTTTGATTAAATTTACTATTGTTCGAGATGAACACACTATTACATATTTAGACGTTCTGGTAAAGAAATGTGACAATGAAATCAACACAGCACTATATAAAAAAGACACAGATCGTAATAACGTATTACATCATAGCAGCCAACATGCACCACAGACATTTAAAGGCATAGCCAAATCGCAGTTTGTGAGGGCTAGACGCATATGCTCCAGTGACACGGAATACCTTGCTAGTATGGAAAAGTTAATTTGTCGATTTAAAAATAGAGGATACAATGAAGACGAGCTTAGACAGATTGGTTTGGATCTATTGAGTACCCCAAGAGAAAGTTTCCTTAAACCAAGTTTTAAAAAAAATGAGGCAGGAACAACAATTTACCTGTATATACTGTTTATGATAAACATGCTGCCTTATTAAACATGCAATATCAAAATACTGGGGAATACTACGCGGTGACACAAAAATTGGTCATTTGTTCAAAAAAGCACCCCGATGGGTGTACCGAAGAGGGAGAACCCTTGGCCAACAACTGATATTGGCTGATATCAAAAGGTCTAACAAAAACGAAAAACAAATGCTCCTTAGCAGTACAAGATCGGGCACGTTTGCATGTCTGAAATGTGTAAACTGCTCACTTATACTGAAAGGAGATTCAATCTGTCATCCCACTAAAGGCCATAGAATTAAAATTCATGGGTTTCATACCTGTGATAGTGAAGGCGTGATTTATATGCTCAAATGCCCTTGCGGGCGGGTATACGTAGGGCAAACATCAAGATGTATCAAAGTAAGGATCAATGAGCATAGATCTGCCATTAGAACCTTTAAGAAAAAGTTGATAAACCCTAGAGAAGAAGAAAATGGCTCTAATGTAAATGGTACCCAAAAGAATATAAAAACTTTTGGAGAGACAGCTGTTGCCAGACATTTTGCTGAGGCGCGGCATGATCTGTGTGAATTGCGCTGGTGTGTACTGGAAAAACTCACATGCAGCGACAATACACATACGGGCACTAAACTCTTAAAACGAGAAGCGTTCTGGATCGCAACTCTAGAATCGCTGTCCCCGACAGGTTTAAACGAGAGCCTTAATTTACGGGTATTTTTATAATATGCCCGATATGTGCCATTTGCATATTGAATGTTCTATCGTTTATTTCATGTTTTTCCTGCAGTCACACAGGGGTTAATGATTTTAACTTATCTGGGTTTAAGGGGTTAATGTTTTTAATCTACTTAAGTAACGGCTGTGCACTATGACGCTTATGCCTGAGGAAGGGGGAGGAGCTTACCCCCGAAACGTTGCACGCACGAGCGTGTGCAGGTGTGCATTCCCTGCGCCATCTCTGCTCTGGACTTGCTAGCGTCTCCGACTCACACATGGATATGCGTGTGGATCGAATGGACTGATATGAACGACTGGGAGGTCGCGACTAACCGCTGAGTATTTGCTTTCTATTTACTGTCCATCTATGGTAATGCTGTGTGCAGTACAGCCGAATGCCTGCATATGGATTATGTTTTAACTTGATAATTAAAGTCTATAAATTTTTATTACGGGTTCAGTTGTGCTTTTCAAGTTGTGTTAGTGGGGCTTGGAGAACCCCGGCCACCCGTTAAGAAGCTATCAGCGTGTATCTTGATACTGGTCAAATTTGTTTGTATAGGGAAGGCATGGTGATATCATCCTGCTGGGTCACATGCTCTGCAGTTAAAAAAAAAACATATACGCCCCCTTTTGAAGACACTGAAGCTGGATAAAGCAGGCATGAAATACCTTTATGGTAAAACCCATTTGAACTGATGCCGACCTGCTCTAGGCATTTAACAAATAAAGAGACAGACATAAGTTTCTTTGTTAGAAAGGGGTTGCTCAGTGCTTTAATGAATTCTTAAAGGGGTTTTGCCACGATGTAATGTTGACGTGGGATCCTCCAAAATGGGTTTTTAATCACTTTTCTAAATATATGTGATTACAAAAATTGCAGTCGAGAGAGCTACAGCCTTCCTTACATGCCCTTGGTTACTTCAAAGAGTCTATTAGATACGGCCTGACAAGAGCTGGACGGGCTTGCTCAGAGAGAGCTTCTTATCTGATGAAACTGAGCTGCAGAAGTTTTTAAGGCACCGGGTAGCAATATGTTTTCTTTTGTATACAGAATAAACTAGTTGTAGTGTGATTAGATCCCAGCTTTATCTGATGACAGACAACATGAAGAAGCTTTCAAGCAGATAAGGCTCCTGACAGTGCAGTCTATCAGGCTGTGTCTTGCTGTATTGACAATCCACTCTTATTATTTCACTTAAGTTTTGAGACACTCCCTTGGATTCCTCACTCCCCCTCCCTCTCTCCCCTGCAGCTTCATGACTCAGCATGATTTGTTGACATTCTGCCTGTACTAAGGAGAGACCTACCTAAATGGTCTCTTGGCAAATCCCCTTTAAGCTCCACCGATTTACAGATCAACAATGTTAGAACCAATATAGCATTACACGAAGGGCATGTGGTGTGCCTGACATCAAACTCATGGTAGGAAGTCTGCCTCCAGCCCCACCTCTTCTTTACCACATGACTAGACCACCAGCTGAGACTTCAGATGTAGTGGAACCGTAAAGGGGTTTTGCCACCATGTAAAGTCGAAGTGGGATGCTTAGAAATCAAAAGTTTAGCACTTTCCTAATTGCATGTCATTAAAAAAGTGAAAGGTGCCACAGCTGGAGCCTTGATTACCTTATCACTGTTTAAAGTTGGTTGTCATTGGAGCCGACCTGTTATAAGCCTCCTGCCTGCCTGGCCGCGCTTGCGTGGTTTTTATCTCTTCCTCTGCAGCCCCCTCAGGAATGAGCACGTCCTGACACACAGCCTGACAGGCGCAGTAGCTTCTCTGCCCGGCCAGCACAGTCTGTCCACTCTTCACTTCCCCCCCTCCCTCCTGTTTGCACTGTGCTTGGGGGATGGGCTAGCTCTTCTCCTGAATCTCCTGCCCTCCTCACACTTTTCACACAGGGCAGGAGCACGATCTTTGCCAGTGTCTGTCCTTTTACATTCCTTCACCCTACATTGTAAACTAACTCTGTGCAGGGGCAGTCGGTCTTCTCCTGCTATTTTTTCCTCACTGTCCAACAAATAAGAGACATAACAGGTGCTTGCTGTCAGTGAACGTTGGGTGACAGAGTTGACATCTTTACTTGGATTTATCACCCAATTGTCACTGACAAACAAGCAGCTATCACCCAAGTAAAGATGTCAACTCTATCACCCAACGTTCACTGACAGCAAGCACCTGTTATGTCTCTTAGTGTTTTACACACAAATTACATTGAAAGCAAGCAGGTTTTACTTTTCTTCAAGTGGTGTTGACCCACATTGTACTGACAACAGGCAGAGATCTTTACTCAACTACACGGACAAATATCAACTTCAAGTCAAGATCTCTGCTTGCTGTCACTGAGATTTGGCTGTAAATAACTAAGTCAGACATAATAGAGTTGACATCTTTATTTTTATTTTTCACTCAATTGTCACTGACAGGCAAGAAGCTATTATGTCAGCCTTAGATATTTACACCCATATTTAACTTACAGCAAGCAGAGATCTTTACTTGAATCTAACATTTGTCCTTGTAGTTCCGTAAAGATCTCTGCATGTTGTCAGTACAATGTGGGTCAACACCACTAGAACAGAGGAGTAAAAAAATGCTTGCTTTCAGAGAAGTCAAGATCTCTGCTTGCTGTCACTGAGATTTGGCTGTAAATAACTAAGTCAGACATAATAGAGTTGACAACTTTATTTGTATTTTTCACTCAATTGTCACTGACAGGCAAGAAGCTATTATGTCAGCCTTAGATATTTACACCCAAATGTCATTTACAGCAAGCAGAGATCTTTACTTGAAGCTGACATTTGAATGTTCCTGATGGATCTGATCTCTTCTCCTGACCTCTACCCTCCCCCATGTATTCTCTTCTTCACTACTTCTTATCAGTATGACTAATTAGCTTGCTCTGCAATGCAATGCAATGTGTTCTTACCCAACTTGATACAATGGAATGTTATACCGCGTTTCCCCGAAAGTAAGACAGCGTCATACATTCTTTTTACCCCCAAAAGTCCCACTATGTCTTACTTTCGGGGTATGTCTTATATTGTAAAAAAATTTCGATTTTTGTTTTAACCATAAAATTAACATTTATTAAGCCCCATACAGTATCCCACACAGCCTCCCATAGAGTAACAGCCCCATACAGTATCCCACAGCAATCGCAGCAAGTTTCTATGCAATGTACCGTATGGGGACTTGCCGCGATTGCGCCGTAAGTATACCGCAAGTTAAGGAAACTTTACATGGTGTATGTTGTGAATTGCTTACTTGGTACCGTAATGGGGAGCGGTTCAATTCCTTTGCGTGCTGGGTAGAGTGTGGTGTCTTCTTCCTCATGCAGGAGCCGCTGGGCCAATCAGAGAAGCCACCAGCGCTGCACATGAAAGCACAGAGGCTGCGTGTTTTTGTATGTTGTCCATCAGGACCATGGACAACATACAAAACACGCAGCCTCCACATCCCTCCACTCATTCCGCTCCAGATCCGTCTGCATCCCGCTCTAAACCTGCCGCATCCCGCTGTATAATGCTGCAAAAAGTACCGGTACTTTGGCTTATATTTTTCCAACGTACAGTTTACTACGTCTTACTTTCGGGGTATGTCTTACATTAGCCGACCTCCCTAAACTCCCCGCTACGTCTTACTATCGGGGGTGTCTTACTATCGGGGAAACACGGTATGCACTAAATCCATAAAGAGAAGAATGGTGAGCACCGGTGATTCTTTTATGTTGTGGATGGCTGGATGGACTTGCTCTGTTTTTGTAATTGAGCCCCAACATGCTTAAAAATTGTATCAAAGTGATACTACACGTTGTTGGAAAATTGTAATTGTTGTGAAAAGTTAGGAGCGGTGCCGCCTTATTTTGTTTCTACCTTTTTGTTATTTTGATATATTTTTGGTAAAATAAATGTATTTTTCAACTTGTTTGACATTGTGTTTCTTACATATATGAGAAATAAGTGTTGAAAACAATCCTATATTTAAAATTACTATGTTTTAACGAGAACATTTTATTCAATAGTAAAATAGAAATTTACTTTTTATTTTCAAGTCAAAAATATTCACATTTTTAGAATTATAAATAGTAAACATAAACATTTGAATAATTTAAAAACGGTAAACATATACGTACATATAAATATGGTGTAAACAATTCTTTTTTTTTGTAAAACAAAAACATTTTTTAAGTGCAAAAAAATTTTTGGGGGGAAAAAACCCTAAAAATTTTAAAAATCAAAAACACATCACCAAGGGGGTCGTCTTCAAATACTGGAAACCCCCTTACCTTCCATTGGATTGAAAAAGTCCCCCGAATCTTGCACACACAAAAAGATGGTTTTTGGTCGCCGGTGTTTTTTCCCAAAGTACCCCTAAACCCATGCGAAAAATACTTTTCTGTATTTTAAACATCGTAAAAGAAAAAAAGAGAAAATATATTATTTAAAAATAAAATTTACTGAGTCATAATTTTATTTATTTTAAATTAACCCTGTTAAAATAATGTTTAGATTCCGGGGGTTTGCTTGGATAAATAGAAGTCTTTTGTAGGAACTGTGAAAGTGAGAATCCAAATAAATCTTCTCATCTTGGGGCTACAAATGGAAATGCGGGGATGTTTGGTAAGCAGATCAAAAATTTCAAGGGTCTAAGGTTTGTTTGGTGCTAGGGGGATCGGGGCTGTTGCAGGGGCTCCATTTTTTGCTATGGCTCAGTTTGGAGATACTTTTGTTATTTACAAACATACCAGTGTATAAAATTTGCAGTTTTATATAACCTCCCTCAAAACCATCCCACTAACCCAAACCCTACCAAAAAACCTATCTCTAACCCAAACCCCAACCCTCCCTTTTACCCTAACCCTGTATAACCCAAACCCCAAACCCCTTTACCCAAACCCTAGATAACCCTAACCCAAACCTTTTCCCCTAACCCTAATTTATAACCCAACACCTACCCTAACCCCCAAACCTTTTAACCCAAACCCCATCTTAACCCTAACCCTACCTAACCCTAACTCAAAACCCTAACCCTACCTCTAACCCTAACCCTATCTAAACCCAAAACTCAAACCCCTAACTCTAACCCTACATCTAACCCTAACCCTATTTTTCCCTAACCCAAACTTTTTAACCCTAACCCAAAAAACCTCTAACCCACCTTAAACCCAAACCCTACTTCCCTAACCCCCAAACCCAACCCAAAACCCCAAACCCTAGTAAACCCTACCTCCCCTAACCCTACCCAAACCCCCAACCCACCTCAACCCTAACCTTTATCTAAACCCTAACCCAAACTCAAATTTAAAACCCAAACCTACCTAACCTAACCAAAAAAAACCCCTAACCCTATTTAAACCAAACCAAACCTAACCCAAACCCTAGCTTAACCCTAAACCTACCTCAAACCCTTCCCATCAAACCCCCAAAACCCTAACCCAAAACCCTCCTAACCCTAACCCATAACCCTAACTCTAACCCTAACCCTATCTATAACCCTAAAACTACCTCTAACCCTAACTCTAACCCTAACCCAAAACCAACCCTACTAACCCTAAACCCTCCTCTAACCCACAAACCCTAGCTAAAACCCTAACCCACTTAACCCAAACCCTATCTATAACCCCTAACCCTATTTTAAACCCCAACCAAACCAACCCCCTAACCCAAACCCCCCTATATAAAAACCCAACCTCTAACCCAAACCCCCCAAACCCAAATAAACCCAAACCCTCCCCTTTTACCCTATCTAACCCAACCCCCCTCTAACCCTAACCTCTAAACCTAACCAAACCCAACCCAACCCTACCCTAACCCTACCCTACCCTAACCCCAAACCCAAAATCCTAACCCAACCCATTTAAAACCCTAACCCACCTCTAACCCTACTATCCCCCAAAACCCTACTTAACCCAAACCCTCCCTCAAAAACCTCCCCCTATCTCAAAAACCCAAACCCCTACCCAACCCTCCCTTTAACCCAAACCCCTATCTTTACCCCTAACCCTACCTTAACCCCTAAAACCCTAACCCTACCTCTAACCCAAACCCATCATAACCCTAATCTTAACCCTAACTCAACCCTAACCCAACCCTCTAACCCTAACTCAACCCTAACCCTACCCCAACCCTAACTCTACCTTAACCCTAACCCCCCCCCTAAAACCAAACCCCAAACCCCTAACCCAACTTTAACCCAACCCACCTCTAACCAAAACCAGCTAAACCCAATCCCCACTCTAACCCTAACCCTATCTATAACCCCAACCCCTACCTCAAACCCTAAATACCAAACCCCTCCTCTAACCCTACCCTATTTTAAAACCCTAACCCTACCTCTAACCTAACCCTAACTATCCCAAACCCCTACCTCAACCCTAACCCTACCACTAACCCTAACCCCTACCTAACCCAAACCTAAACCCTAACCCTACCTCAAACCCAACCCTCTAAACCCTAACCCTCCCTCTACCAACCCTATCAAAAACCCTAACCCCCTCTCCCCTAACCCTATCTCTAACCAAAAACCCTAACTCAACCCTATTTTAACCCAAAACCCTACCCTAACCCTAATCCTACTCTAACCCTACTCCAACCCTAACCCTACCCCTACCTTTAACCCTAACCCTACCTTTAACCCTAACCCCAACTCTAACCCTAACCAGACCCTAACCCTAACTTTTAACCCTAACCCCTTAACCCCTAACCTAACCCAAACTCTAAACCCAACTCTAACCCCAACCCAATCTATAACCTTAACCTCCCCTCTAACCCTAACCAACCCTCCCCAACCAAAAAATGTCCCCCAACCCTTCCCCAACCCAACTCTCCCAACCTCAAACCCTAACCCTAACCTTAACCCTAACCCACCTCTTCCCTAACCCTATTAAACCCCCAACCCAACCCTCCCCTAACCCACTCTAACCCTAATTAAAAAACCCCCCCTTTCAAACCCCCAGCTGCAGCGTGGGAGGTAAGGAACGGCCGTCTTGGCAAAACCCCTTTAAGAAAAGCCCAATAAAACCCAGGCAAAATATGAGAGCGCCTGACGGAAAAGCAGGCAGGGGATTCCTCAACTATTGTTAGTACCCGGGAAAGGGGAAGAAGGAGCCCAGCTTTATATTCTCAATACAGGCGGCTAAATTTGTTGTTACAAAATTTTCTTTGCCCAAAGTCAACCCCAAAACCCTGACAGATAAGTAAAAAAACTCAGGACAAACGCTGATATTTAGACATTTAAAATTTTGGGTCAAACCCAAAAAAACATATGGAAAAAGAGAAAAAAAAATAATTAAAAAAAAAATCCACTTTACAACATATGTGACAAATAATAATACAGACAACATCAGATAAAAAAAGGAAAATAAAATACATATACACAAAAGACCCAAAGAAAAGAAAGAAAACTGGTGGATATGTCAATAAGGGGAAAACAAAAGAATTAAAATATATATGATAATATAACTCTCCTCAACTTGTAGTGGTAAGCCCAAAAGGGACATATACTGGGATAAATGGAAAATAAGCATAGTGCCACACATATCCCAAAGAAACACATAAAGCAAGGAAAGGAGAGAACAAAAAAGTCATAGTCTGAGGATACCCTCCTGTTATACCTGATATGTGTTTTGCCTGAATCTCGGCTTCGTCTGGGACAATTGTAAAATTCTGGCTGCATACCTGGGAAGCTACCCATTCTATTATCATTTTCTATATTTTTAAAACGAAAGGGGCTCATAATCTGATCGACCCCACCCCTTTTTACGGAGCTCCAGAAATAACACATACAAAACCCAATTAGCATAAATGGTTGGAAACCATTGATAATAAACAGGATTTACCAAAAAATTTAAAATAGTCACAGCACAAGATGGATCCCAAAAGAAACATAATTTTATGAAAAACCAAAGCACAAAGAAAAAAAAAGAAAAAACAAAGAAAACTAAAAAAAATTTACTCCCCCTAATAAACCCTAAAAATAACCCTACCTAAAGTAGGTCCCCCCCTGAAAAGGGGGCCCCACCGGGGAAACCCCTACCCAACCTAAAATCACTGGTAAAAATCTTAGGGACCAAAAAAGATAAACACAGGAGGGAGCAGGTCTACACTAAAAGGATTTACAAACATTTGGTATAGATTTACAAACACTTGGTATAGAGTGACAATAACTAATAGTAACACCAGACTAGACATGAAACATATATAACAGATACAGACTCATAAATTCACAGAAGCAATAGTAAAGAATACAACAAGTACACCATTCAAAGTGCAACACCAGTACATGGATTATTGGTATACAGATAAACCAAGAAATTAATGAAATACAAACTTAGACCAAATAATCACAGTACTCCGACGCGTTTAACATAATATCAACAATATTCTTATATACCAATAAATATTCATTCTTTGATGTAAAAATACTAAATAAGTAAATTGGTAGAGATACAATACTAGTGTACCCTAGTATATCCAATCGATATACTCAAGTTACCAAGATAACTGGTTGCATTATATGCGTGTATCCATAAATAAGATACAATCACCATCAGGCCAATGTTTTTTTTTCTTCTTTGTTCTTCTTTTTTCTTTGATAGCATTGGTATTTCAATAAAAGTTATGTTTTAGTATTAGGATCCATACTTGTGCTGTGACTCAAGCTCCATGTAAATAGGAAGATTCTGATATTTAGACTGCATACTGTCCCCAGAAGGGGGAGCTACCTTTACTACTATTTACATGGTACATATATGGTATTGAACTGAATGTGAGCTGTATACATCTGTTGGCAGCAACTTCCCTCCCACCAAACTGAAAGCTCCAGGTAAATACTGTGGCTGGGATGCTCATAGCAGTAATGTACCACTAACCATGGGTGGGTTGGTGACTTTCTACTATCTAGAACGTCTCCAGTAAGGGCCACATGTATGAAAACTATCTAGGTGTAAGACTTTCTTTGTTGCCCATAGCAACCAATCAGAGCCCATAGCAACTAATCAGAGCTCATAGCTACCAAATCAGAGCCCATAGAAACCAATCGAAGCTCACAGCAACCAGTCAGAGCCCATAGCAACCAATCACAGCTCACAGCAACTAACCAGAGTGCTTGCAACCAATCAGAGCCCATAGCAACTAATCAGTGCTCATAGCAACCAATCAGAGCTCACAGTAACCAATCAGAGCTCACAGTGACCAATCAGAGCTCACAGCGACCAATCAGATCTCATAGCAACCAATCAGAGCTCATAGCAACCAATCAGAGCCCGTAGCAACCAATCACAGCTCACAGCAACTAACCAGAGCGCTTAGAAACCAATCAGAGCCCATAGCAACCAATCAGCGCTCATAGCAACCAATCAGAGCTCACAGCAACCAATCAGAGCCCACTGTTACCAATCAGAGCTCATAGCGACCAATCCGAGCCCACAGCGACCAATCAGATCTCATAGCAACCAATCAGAGCCCACAGCGACCAATCAGATCTAATAGCAACCAATCAGAGCTCATAGCAACCAGTCAGAGCTCATAGCAACCAGTCAGAGTTACGCTTTTTATTTTTTCCGAGTACTATATGAAAGGGGAGCTCTGATTGGTTGCTATGGGCTGTGATTGATTGGTTGCTATGGGCAACAAAGACAGTCTTAGACCTAGACAGTTTTCATACATGTCCCCCTAAGTCATACATGCCAACTCTCCCGCTTTTGGCGGGGGGGGGTCCCGCTAATGGGGGTCCCCCCCCCACCCTCCCGGAAGAGTTGGCATTCCTCCCGCCACCAGCAGGCAGCGGGGGTTCTTTAAAAAGGGCCCGCGGCGACAGAGTAGCGCGGTGCGCTTCTCTGGCGCTGCCGGGCCTCTCCTACAGGCAGGGAAGCGGCCGCAGCGGCCGCTCACCCGCCGGTGAGTTTCAACTGACTTGTGCGGCCGCAGCCGCACAGTCAGTCAGCAGTACAGGGAGAAGGCAGGAGGGGGTCGCTCCCTCCTCCCTTCTCCCCCCGTATGTACAGCGCCGGTGTGGCGGGAGGAGGGGGAGGGATCGTTCCCTCCTCCCTTTTCCCCCTGTATGTACAGCGCCGGCCGGTGTGCGCTGTACATACAGATCAGCGTCGCATGGGGAGTGACGCGCGGCTGCACTCACTCCCCCTGCGACACTGAGGAGATCGGCCAGGAGATGTCCGGAGCTGCAGGAGTCTGGTGAGGTAAGTGGCTTTTATTATTTTATTTTTATTAGCTATACGGGGGCTCTGCCTGACTACTAAAGGGGGCACCTACCTGGCTACTAAAGGGGAAAATGCCTGGTACTAAAGAGGGGCAACTGCTGGCTACTAAAGGGGGCTCTACCTGCCTCCAAAGGGGGCAACTACCTGGCTACTAAAGGGGGCAAGTACCTGGCTACTAAAGGGGGGCTCTACCTGGCTACTAAAGGGGGCACCTGGCTACTAAAGGGGCAACTATCTGGCTACTAAAGGGGGCAAACTGCTGGGCTACTAAAGGGGGCTCTACCTGGCTACTAAAGGGGGCAACTGCCTGGCTACTAAAGGGGCAAGTACCTGGCTACTAAAGGGGCCCACTCCCTGGCTACTAAAGGGGGCAAGTACCTGGCTACTAAAGGGGGCAAATACCTGGCTACTAAAGGGCAAATACCTGGCTACTAAAGGGGAAAGTACCTGGTATAAAGGGGGCAAGTACCTGGCTACTAAAGGGGGCAAGTACCTGGCTACTAAAGGGGGCAACTACTTGGCTACAAAAGGGGGCAACTACCTGGCTAACAAAGGGGGCATCTACCTGCCTGTAAGGGGCACTACCTGGTTATGGGTGGCTACTAACTGTCTATAAGAGCATCTACCTGGCTTTCTTCCAAAGCCATTATGCAGTTAGGTGGAGTGGGTGTGGCTTTTTGAAGGGGCGTGGCACACAAAAAAAGATGGGTGTGTCCATGCAATTTTTTTGTCATGGCGCGCTACGCTCGCCGCCCTCTTCAATCTCCTGCTTTTCCATTTTCAAAAGTTGGCACCTATGCCCTAAGTGTCTAGCTGGTCCCGGTCAACAGACAACCCCTGTGTATAGTCTGCTTCTACAGTCACATGTTAGTCTCTCCATCCCCTCCCGCTGTCTGTAGGTTAGCATATAGAAGGTGTATCTGTCCCCTACCTACCGTATGAAATTTACTAGGGGACAATAAGGGGTTTATAATTATTTATAATAAGTTTGTGACTTCTTACCATGGAGGGTTGCATTTTGGATTTAGATGGATGTCAAAGTCAACCTCAATTCTAAACAATTCAATTTTGGTCAGCCCAAATCGAATTTTGCTGAAGACTGTGAACTCTCCAGTACTTCCAGTTTGGCGCCATTTCTGGTCCAATGTCACCTTCAGTGAATATAAGGGGTTAGTGCTAATGTCAGAAGAGATGTCAGACTGGAAGTGATGTTGGAGGTGCCAGAACTATAAATTCATGCAAAATGAAAAAAAAAAAAGCTCTAAAGTTCACTCACAGTGTCAGCACCAAGAATCCAGGTTCAGGATGTCCCAAATCAAAGTTTATCCATACCAGTGCTGAACCGAGCAGGAACCTATTCAATCAACACTAATAGACCAACATAAATGCTATAGACACAAGAGATTGATTACAACTCTTTGCAAAGTTGCTACTCTTTAAAAGGAACCTGTCACATTGAACTTGCTATCTGATCTGCGGCCCCATGTTATAGAGCAGGAGGAGCTGAGGACATGCTATCTGATCTGCGGGCCCCATGTTATAGAGCAGGAGGAGCTGAGGACATGCTATCTGATCTGCGGCCCCATGTTATAGAGCAGGAGGAGCTGAGGACATGCTATCTGATCTGCCCCATGTTATAGAGCAGGAGGAGCTGAGGACATGCTATCTGATCTGCGGCCCCATGTTATAGAGCAGGAGGAGCTGAGGACACGCTATCTGATCTGCAGGACCCAGGTTATAGAGCAGGAGGAGCTGATGACACGATATCTGATCTGCGAGCCCATGTTATAGAGCAGGAGGAGCTGAGGACATGCTGTCTGATCTGGAGCCTCATGTTATAGAGCAGGAGGAGCTGAGGACATGATATGTGATCTGTCCAAAGTAATAGAGCAGGAGGAGCTGAGGACATACTATCTGATCTGCGTGCCCCATGTTATAGAGCAGGAGGAGCTGAGGACATGCTATCTGATCTGTGGCCCCATGTTATAGAGCAGGAGGAGCTGAGGACATGATATCTGATCTGTGGCCCCATGTTATAGAGCAGGAGGAGCTGAGGACATGATATCTGATCTGTGGCCCCATGTTATAGAGCAGGAGGAGCTGAGGACATGCTATTTGATCTGCAGGCCCATGTTATAGAGCAGGAGGAGCTGAGGACATGATATCTGATCTGTGGCCCTTGTTATAGAGCAGGAGGAGCTGAGGACATGCTGCCTGATCTGCGGCCCCATGTTATAGAGTAGGAGGAGCTGAGGACATGCTATCTGATCTGCGGGCAGCATGTTATAGAGCAGGAGGAGCTGAGGACATGCTATATGATCTGCGGGCAGCATGTTATAGAGCAAGAGTAGCTGAGGACATGCTATCGGATCTGCGGGCCCCATGTTATAGAGCAGGAGGAGCTGAGGACATGCTATCTGATCTGCGGTCCCAGCATGTGATAGAGCAGGAGGAGCTGAGGTTATGCTTTATGATATGTGGGCAGCATGTTATAGAGCAGGAGGAGCTGAGGACATGCTATCTGATCTGCAGCCCCATGATATAGAGCAGGAGGAGATGAGGACATGCTATCTGATCAGCCCCATGGTATAGAGCAGAAGGAGCTGAGGACATGCTGCTGATCTGCAGGCCCCATGTTATAGAGCAGGAGGAGCTGAGGACACGCTATCTGATCTGCGGGCAGCATGTTATAGAGCAGGAGGAGCTGAGGACATGCTATATGATCTGCAGGCCCCATGTTATAGAGCAGGAGGAGCTGAGGACATGCTATCTGATCTGTGGCCCCATGTTATAGAGCAGGAGGAGCTGAGGACATGCTATCTGATCTGCGGGCAGCATGTTATAGAGTAGGAGGAGCTGAGGACATGCTATATGATCTGCAGGCCCCATGTTATAAAAGCAGGAGTAGTCATGAGGACATGCTATTGATCTGTGGCCCCATGTTATAGAGCAGGAGGAGCTGAGTACATGCTATCTGATCTGTGGGCAGCATGTTATAGAGCAGGAGGAGCAGAGCAGATTGATATATAGTTTTGTAGGAAAAGATTCAGTAGAACTTGTAATTTATTCATTTAAACCCTACTTATTCTGGTCTGAAGAGTCTAGTAGGCGGCGCTATCAGTGATTGACAGATACAGTATATCTGTACGCACACTAATACAATTTACAGAAAAAACACAGAAAAAATGGGACATTAATTACTCAAAAAACACAGAAACAAGGCCATACTCACAGCTCAAAGGCTGGACTGAAAACTGAACCCAGTAAAGAGGCAACACTGGCCCCTAAGGTACTTGGGAAAAATAAACAGGTGCAGCTGATTGCTGAGCAGTAGCTCGCATACCCCACCACTAGGAGAACAACCAGACTGCACATTAAATTGATACCTGTTCACACAGTATGCAGAAAAGCCACAGTATAATACATGGGAAGACTGCACAAATGCTAAAATACTGATAAGACAACCACTCACACGACTTCTATATATGAGGGGGTTGGTTGTTGGTATTATAATTGCATATAGCTAAAGCGATACAAAAGGGTGCCAATAATGCAGATATTTGTGGTACAGCATGCTGGCTTACAGCCTATTATGCCACTACTATTCGATTGGGCGGGCTGCCCAGCACTTTATAGGGTGTCCAACACAAAATACAGACACCCTCTGCTCCCCAGTACTTTTGGGGGGAAAAAAATGACATACTGGAAAAATATCAAATATGAGGTATTAGATAAAACAGTGGCCACTATATGCAAGCTTGCAAGCCACGTCAAGGCTCCTCATTTCTTACAAGTCCCTACACTAACAATTTACAGAAAAAATACACACAGTAATACAAGAAATGCTGTCAATCACTGATAAGACCGCCCACTGGACTCCTTATCCCAGAAGGAGCAGTTATTTAAATGAATATAAGTTCTACTAAACCTTTCCCTACATAACTATATATCAATCTGCTCAGCTCTTTCTGCTCTATAACATGCTGCCATCCGATCACATAGCATGTTCAATGTGATCGGTGTCCTTTAACCTTAGGGTATGTTCACACGGCGTAACGCTGCGCGTACTGTGTACGCCACAATACGCCTTGTGTTTTGGAAGTACGCGCTGCTCAGTGCGTACTTCCAAGGATAGGGCGGGGGTGTGTAAGCGCTGCGAAGAAGTGACCTGTCACATCTCTCCCCCGGCATACAATATGATCGTATTGTATGCCGGGGGAGACGAGACGTAATTCATAGTTCTCTATGAGAGCTATGAATTACCATAATCGCGTCGTGCATTTCAGCTGTATTAAAGCGCAAATACACAGCGAAATGCACGCCACAATTACGCCGTTTGAACATACTTGTGCATTTTGGCTGTAAAAAAGTGAACAGTTTCAGGTGCAATACCAGGCACTGCCACTGAACATTGATGGCGCTGTGTCTGAGAACTAAAGACAGATCTTTTTTTTAGTCTCATACATTGTAAGAATGCACCAAAGCATTCATTACCTATATCAGCACATCTGATTGGTTCCCCTGAACTTTGTGCAGTCTATGGAATAGCGCTCTTAGCATATAGCGCAGTGCTACAAAATATTCTTATGTCACCCACCTATAATGAGATTCTGAGCTCTAAATTGGTCTTTCATTTCCAGTTGTGGCTTCCTGAGGCTCCTGCAGGGTGCAACGATGCCTTGAATGTAATATAATGTGACATCAGAGTATATATTTCATGACTATAAATAGCTTCCTCCCAGATGTATTCTGTGCTATAGATCGCAGTATACAACGCTGTTCCCCATATGCAGGGTCACCATCTAGCAGCCCAGCGAATTAAAGTGCGGTAAACCAATACAGAGCTGTAATAAATATTCAAACCCGAGCCTCACTGATGTAAATAACATAATGGCACATGTCATCCCGTGCACTCCGGTGCAGTCGGACTAATGACAGCAAATGTCACATTGCTTGCTATTGCTTGTGACATATAAAGGCTCTTTGCAGTGAAGGAGCTAATGTGCCACCTAAATAAATATGCACAACCGACGTTCTTGCTGATAGGTCACTAGTACTACATGCCGGGAATCCGCTCATGATAATTAATGGATCAAAGCAAGTCATTCATCAATTTTTAGACTGGTACGGTAAAGAATCTTGATTATTATTTTTTTTTAGATTTTGTGAAGATAAAGCTGAGTTTTCCCACATTAAATCTAATTTTAACCCCTTAAGGACCAACCATTTTTTTTTGGGTGTTGACACATTAGTTTCTTCCTCTTCGCCTTCCAAAAGCCGTATCTTTTTTATTTTTCCATTTACATTGATATATCAGGGCTTTTATTTTGCGGGACAAGATGTATTTTCTAAAGGTGTTATTAATATTACCATAGAATATACTGGGAAACCGTAAAATAATTCTAAGTGATAAGTAATTATATGTCCAACTTTTGTTTATTTTTATTTGTAAGGCCATGTTCACACGGTGTATTTGCAGGGCTTAATTACGCCCCGCAATTACGCCGTGTGACCGGGGGCGGGGGGGGCGGGGGGACTGAGCAGGGGGCCGGCACTTCGCCGGCCCATAGACTTGAATTGCCAGCGGCGCGTATACGCCGCTGGTAATTCACATGTCAATTATCTCCCCGCCCAGCGGCATTCGCCGGCGGGGAGAGGAGACGTAATCCATAGTTCTCTATGAGAACTGTGAATTACCGTAATGAATGGGCCGTTTTCGGCCCGTAATTGACGCCATTCGGCGCGTAATTACGGACCGAAATACGGCCCATTTTAAGCCGTGTGAACATGGCCTAAAATGGAAAAAGGAGGTGATTTGGACTTTTAAATTTTTTTTTTTTACACTTTTAAAACGTTTTTTTTTACTTTAACCCCTTACCGACCTATGACATATGAGTAAGCGGCTTTGAAACGTGATCCCATTTCACAGCCGCCGGGTGTTAGCAGCTAATCGCAGCTAACATCCGGCGGTTTCAGCACAAGGGGGGGGGGGGGGGCGGCGCCCGCCTACGCTGTTTAACCCCTTAGACGCCGCAGCAAAGATGACCGCGGCGTCTAAATGAATTAAAAACAGTGCCGCGCACTGTTCTTCAGTCCGATCGGGACATCAGCGATAAGATCACTGAGTCCCGACGGGCTAACACGGCAGCGGAGAGCCCTGTGAAGGCTCCGATCACTGCCATGTTCCCGTTTACCCCACTTCTGGCCATAGGCAGGAAGTGGGGAAACCGCCATCTTTGTACAGTCTAATATATTGTCTAAGCAATACATTAGACTGTATTAATGACCACATCTCCAAGTGGTCAAGCATCATGGGGGACTCAATGTTAAAGTAAAAAAAAAAACGAAATAAAGTTTTAAGGTACAAAAAAAAAAGTGTTAAAAGTTCAAATCACCCCCCTTTATTTTACAAATAAAAAAAATAAAATAAAAAATTTACACATATTTGGTATCACCGTGTCCAAAAAAGTCCGATCTATAAAATATAGCATAATTTATTCTGTACGCTGAACACCGTAGAAAAAAAAAATTCCAAACGTCAAAATTGCATTTTTTTGGTCATTTTACGTCGCATAAAAATTGGAATAAAAGTGATCAAAAAAGTTGCATGCATTCCAAACTGATAGCAATAAAAGGTACGCTTCAGCCCGCAAAAAATGCCGCCTCACTGATGTCCGTAGGTGTTAGTACAAAAAAGTTATTGGTCGCTCAAAATGGCGCCACGGCGCAAATTTCAAAAATAGAAAATGTTTGGAATTTTTTTACAGTACCAAAACACAACGGAAACCATACATGTTTGGTATTGCCGGATGTATATCAACCTGTAGAATACAGATAACTCATCATTTTTACTGGACAATAAACTCCATAAAAAAAAACTCCCACAAACCTGGCGCAAGTAAGTTTTTTTCACATTTTGTCCCACTTAGAATTTTTTTGCGGTTCCCCCGTATATTCTATAGTAATATACCATTAGAAAGTACATCTTGTCCCGCAAAATAAAAGTCCTCATGTGTCTATGTAGGTGGAAAAATAAAAAAGTTATGGCTTTCAGAAGGTGAGCAGGAAAATTTTTAAGAGCCGTATTATTATGACCGTCCGTCAGGAAGGGGTTAACATTGAATCCCCCTAGGGTGCTTTACCACTTGGGGGCACGAATGTTTATACCGCCTATTGCATTGTTTATACAATGCAGTAGAGTGTACAAAGATGGCGGAGGACGGCAGGAAGTAGTAAAACGAAAATCATGTCAGCATTGGAAGCCTTCACCAGGTTTCCCGCTGCCATGTAAACTGATCAGGGCTCTGCGATCTCGCCAGGGCGTCTAAGGGGTTAAACAGCATGGAGTGGAGCCAGCTCCATTCCGTGCTGTTAAGGTATGTTCACACGGCTTATTTTGGGGCACATTTCGCCGCGTACTGCGCTCTAATACGAGCGAAATACGTCCCAGTCATTACGGTAATCCACAGTTCTTATAGAGAACTATGGATTACGTATGCACGGTGAGATAATTGGCATGTTATTTATTCACGGCGCTTATGCACCACGAGTAATGACAGTCCCCCACGTAATTCCCGCGCCGTGGGAGTACGTGCCGATGAGCGCGACTGCCCAAACACCCGGCGTAATTGTGGGGCGTACTGTACGCCCCGCAGTTAAGCCATGTGAATAAACCTTTACCAACGAGTGTCAGCCGCAATTTGCAGCCTGCACCCACCGCCTGTGCAGCGCTGATCCTGCTACACAGCCCCTTACTGACACTGGGATGTAAGTTTACGTCCAGTGTCATTAAGGGGTTAAAGGGAGTCTCTGCTTTGGTCTACTTATTAAAAGAGTTCCTAGACAAATAGCTGATTAACAAATGTCCCCTGCTGTAGCTGTAATCTATCGGTAAAATAGAGTTGAATTTCCCTACAGCGCCACCACAGGGGAGATAAAGAATTACACGTTGCCCCATAAACTCAAATAGGCTGTCTGTGTATTGCAAGACAGGACAGGTCCTCCAGAGCAGGAGAAGCTCTTTGTAGCTCTTTTCAATTTTTAAAGGGAACCTGTCACATTGAAAAGTGTATCTGATCTGCTGACAACATGTTACAAAGCAGAAAGAGCTGAGCAGATTGATGTAATGTTTAGCGCCACCACAGGAGAGATAAAGTATTACACGTTGCCCCATTAAATCAACAGGCTGTCTGTGTAACGCAGGACGGGTCCTCCAGAGCAAGTGACACTCTTTGTAGCTCTTTTCTATTCTTAAAGGGACCTTGTCATATTGAAAGTCTATCTACTCTGCAGGCAGCATGTAATAGAGCAGAAACAGTTAAGAAGATTGATATAATGGTCTGTGGGGAAAGATTCAGTAAATTTTGTATTTTATGCATTTAAATCCCTGCTTATTCTGGGTTAAGGAGTCCAGAGGGCAGTGCTATCTGTGACTGACAGCCTTCCTTGTATAAGTGATGCATACAGAGATCCCTATCAGTAACTGAGGAGACTTCCTACTAGACTTTTTTTACTCAGCATAAGCAGAGATTTAAATGGATAAAATACAGGTTCTACTGAATCTTTCCCCACAGAACAATATATCAATCTTCTAAGCTCATCCTGCTCAATAACATGCTGCTAGAAGATCACATGGCATTTTCAATGAGACAGATTCCTGTTAAATAGAGATGAGGACCCTGCAGAGCAGAGCCCCCCTTTGTTAACCCAGAATTCAATATAAGGTACATTAAAATGAAGGTTAAAAGAGTAAACTTATTAAGTCTGAAGAAGGGATGTCCAAGGGGAGATATGATTAATTTGAATTAGTACATAAGTGGCCCTTACAACAATATATGGTAATAAGATGTTTCATGTAAAACCCCCTGAAAAGACTATAAAGCACTCCATCTGCTTTGATGAAAAAAAGGTTCAATCTCCAAAGGCAACAAGCCTTCTTTACAATAAGAACTGTGAATCTGTGAAAAAGTCACTTCAGGAGTTGGACACAGCAGGAACAGGTGAGGACGTCAAGAAAGGCTTAGACAATTCCTTACATCAAAGTCATATCAACACATATAGACATATACAATTTTCATCTATTCACTTCTTACCCCCGCCCTTGGCTGGGATGGACACATGTTGTTATTTTTTTGGGGGGGGGGTTAGTCTTTTTATCTGTACTAACTACAACCCCAATACCGAAGCATATTGGAACACTGAGTAGCATGTAGAGAAAACGAGAATGCAGTGGCTTGGAAATCCTTTATAACCATATTTTATTCAAAACAGAACATAGGACACAGGTCAGAAATAGACATTTTTTCATTTCATTTTATTAGAAAGTAACACATCTCAAAAAAATTGGGACAGGATTAACCCCTTACCGACCTATGATGTATGAGTACGTCATAGCGCCAGTAAGCGGCTTCGAAACTGGATCGCGGCGCGATCCCCCTTCACAGCCGCCGGGGGTTAGCGGCTAATTGCAGCTAACACCCGCCGGTTTCAGCTGTTTAATCCATCAGGCGCCGCGGCAAAGATGGCTGGCGGAGCTGGTCTGTAATCGGGACTGAAAAAGGAGGGGAAGGCATCTGATCGCTACCATGTTCCTGTTTGCCCCACTACCGTCCGCAGACAGGAAGTGGGGAAACCGCCATCTTTGTACACCCTAATGCATTGCCTATGCAATGCATTAGGCTGTATTAACAATCGCGACCCCTATTGGTCAAACACCATAGCGGGACTAAATGTTAAAGTAAAAATAAATAAATAAAGTTTTAAAGTACAAAAAAAAAAGTATTAAAAGTTCAAATCACCCTCCTTTCCCCATTTTACAAATAAAAAAATAAAATAATTAAAAAAGTTACACATGTTTGGTATCGCCGCATCCGAAAAAGTCCGATCTATAAAAAAATTATATAATTTATCCCGTATGCTGAACACCGTAGAAGAAAAAAAATTTTGGTCATTTCACGTCACATAAAAATTGGAATAAAAGTAATCAAAAAAAGTCACATCCATTTCAAAGTGCTAGCATTAAAAAGTACATACACATCTGTCCACAAAAATGCCGCCTCACTGATGTCCATAGGTATTACTACAAAAAAGTTATTGGTCGCACAAAATGGCGCTGCAGCGCAAATTTCAAGAGTAGAAAATGTTTGGAATTTTTTTATGGTACCAAAACATAACGGAAACCCTACATGTTTGGTATTGCCGGATGCGTGACAACATGTAGAATACAGATAACACATCATTTTTACTGAAGAATAAACTCTGTAAAAACAAACCTCCCGCAAACATGACGCAAGTACGTTTTTTTTTTTCACATTTTGCCCCACTTAGAATTTTTTTGCCGTTCCCTAGTATACTCTATAGTAATATCAATAACACCACTAGAAATTAAAACTTGTCCCGCAAAATAAAAGCCCTCATATGTCTATGTAGGTGAAAAAATAAAAAAGTTATGGCTTTCAGAAGGCAAAGAGAAAAAAAAATTAGAGCCATATTATTATGACCGCCCATCAGGAAGGGGTTAACACAAGACTAAAAAAGTAAGTGGTACTAATTAGACACAGCTGGAGGATCAATTTCCATCTAAGTAACATGACTGTATATAGAAAGTGTATGTAAGGCTGGGTCACACGGCATTTTGCCAATACGTTAAACATACGTTTATACATTTATACGTTTGGATGTTACAAAAAAGTCTCCAAGGGAGACATGTATGAAGGAAGGCGCTTTGAAGTGAACTGCTGAGTCTCGTTTCCAGTGTATAATGCGCCTGAATGTATGAAAGTGGTTTTTGTGTGGTTTTTAATGGTGTCTAAAGTTAATCGCGCCTCGCCTGTGTTTGGCCATTACGAAACTTAGGCACATAAGTTATGCACCAAACACATATAAAGGCTGTAGATAGGCTGGAAATAAAAGAAAAGTCATTAGAATAGCATGTCAGTGAATAGAAACTATGGCACTGATCTTGCTTGGTGGACCACAGGTTCCAGCAAGACCTGTGGTGTGCTGGCTCTTGCCGTATGTAGAATAAAGGGTGAGAGCAGCAAAAATACATTTCAAATTTAATGTAGTAAAAATTAAAAATCTGAACAACATCATCAGTGGGTTATTTAATGTAAAATTAGTTTTAGATTCTATAAATTTTAAAAACATTTTATAGGAGACATTTTTATATTTTTGGAATATTACATATTTGTATATTATTTTTATATGATCACATTTTTTTATTATATTTAAATAATTTAATTTTATGTAGTTTGATAATTATTAGAAATTACTTTTTATTATTGAACTGATGTAAGTTGAGAAATATTGGACATGTTTTGCCCTAACAGCAAATCCAGCTCCACTTCGACGCCTCAGGCTCAGGCAGATCACATTGAAATAGAACTGACGGTCCGAGAAGTAATGCACCTAGTTTTGCAAAACGCCCCCAGAACACCCCCTCATGTTACACACATTAAAAAGTGTAGAGTCTTACAAACCATGCGCCTAACACATTCTTTGGACACATTAGGCATCGTAGCCGCTGACTTTGGCGCATTTGACACCAGAAAAGGGTGAAAAACCCGATTATACAGGTCTCCCCAAGTGTACAAGTTATAGCTTGACATATTTATTGAGTACAATGCTAGAAACGTATAATCAGCAGTGCATAGTTTTGACTCCGCTTGACATAGCTTGCTGTAGCTGGTGGTCCCGCTACTCGGCCCGCGGGCAGCTCCCCCGGGTGCCTGCCGGGGTCGGGTGGCGCCGCTGGCCGCGGGACAGGCTGTGGGACCACTCGCTCTGGAAACTCACCTGACCGCGTTCCTGGCACGTCCGCGCCCTCTGCCAGCCAAGGCGCTCGTGCCCGCTCCCTAGGGCGCGCGCGCGCGCTCATCCTTGTAAATTTAAAGGGCCAGCGCACCGGCAAGTGGCCAATTGCCGGGTGCAGCCCCTAATTATGGTTTCGGTCCATGCCTCTTCCTTGCTGGATCTATGTTGCCTCGAGCCCTAGAGAAAGCGTTCTTCAAGTGTCTTCTTGCCTTGCCGTGTACCCGACCTCTTGCTACGTTTCTTGACTCCGAACCTCTGCCGCCTGCCCTGACCTTCCTGCTCGCCCACGACTACGGTTAACGTCTAGCGATTCTGTACCACGCTGCACCTCGGCCGCCACCGCAAGCCCGCAGTGTCAGGGGTAGCGACCTGGTAGACTCCCGCCGCAGCAAGTCCATCCCGCTTTGTGGCGGGCTCTGGTGATAACCGGGACCTACTTAGACTCCGCTCCCTGGCGCGGTTGTTGCCACCGCTTGTGGTGGTCCAGAGGGTCCACTAACCCGGCCATTACACTTGCATTTGGATACTGTTTTTAAGATGCAAACAAAAAGAGTAGCCTACTATTTTGCTTGCATATATTTTTTTTTTAACGTTGAATTCTGTGACTGACATATGTTAATGTATATGTTTGCATATGTTTAACACATGCATATTTTTTATTTGGATCATGTGATTTTATCGACAAAGTATAAAAATGTTTTAAAGCGTATACATTTTCTAAGTATAAACGGATGTAAACATATGCCACATTTACGGTTTAAATAACGGTGATGTATACTTAGAAATGAAAGGGGTTTGTGTGGGGGAATTTGGGCCCATTAAAATTTTTTTTCCCTTTATTTTTATTTTAAATTTTTTTAAAATTTTTCTTAACTTTTTAGTTTTTTTTTTTTTTTTTTTCCAGTGGGGAATGTAAAATTTTTTTTTTTTCCTTGTAATGTTTGTATTCAAAGATTTAATCTTGGTTGAAAAAGGGTGTCAGGAAGTCCCAAGCGCATTGGTATGTTGTAAAAATCTGGGGTCCTGGGGGGGTGCTTGAGTTTCACCGGGGGTTTTAGGGGAAAATCCCACCAAAACTTTGGATTTCCTGCGGGAGTCCCCAATCCAAATTATAGGCTCCCCCAGGGTTCCGTGGTCTTGGGGGGCTTTTGTAGAAGCAGCCGGCCTGGGGCCCGGGGAGCAACCCCTTCTCGGCTCTTGGACCGTGAGTGGAAACCCTTGAAATCAAATTGGCTTTGCGTTTTAAAAGTTACTCTTGACACTGTTAAGGTTTGGAGAGGCAGGTTCTGGAAACTGGTTTGTTCCTGGGTTTTGAAAATATTTTTGGGGCCAGGTTTTAGACCGGAAAGGCCCAAAACTTCAAAACATATTCCCCAGGTTTCCCCTCTCCTTCTTCCAAAAAAACTTCGTCTTATTGTCTTCGGTTTCGTGAAAATGAAAATGAAGCATATTGCTGCAAAACGGTTTTGAAAGAGAGCCACCCAAAACACTTAAAATTAAAAAATTCCAAGCCCCACAAAAATTTATAATTTTTGCAGTCTAGAAGGGTGTATCATTTGTGGTCCAATGGTGCGTTAACGGCATCGTTTTATTTGAAAAAACCAAAGACTCGCCGCGATGAACATCACACAGATTCCTATAATAACGTGGTCTAGTGGAAAAACATTTCAGAAGGCCCCAATATGAAGATCTAATATTTGTTTTAAGGGAAAATTAGACGCAAGGAAAAGGGGAAAGGGAAAATAATTTTAATTAAGCCAAAATTTAAAAGGGACCTGGCAAAAGGGGAACTATTCTATGTTATGTAAAATTTTATATTGTGTGTGATGGCACAAATCTGTTAGGCTGTGAAATAAGGAGGGCCAATTTACTGTATCTTTTTCAGTCAAAAAGTTTCCGATATTTAAATTGTTGTGTTGAAATGGATTGTTTGTTAAATTTTGGGCATTTTGTGTATGTTTAAGAATTTTTAAGATCTTAAGGTCCCATTCTTGTAAGTAAAAAAGCCTTGAAATTTTCCAATTTTTTGAATCAAAAAATGCTTAGAAGAAGGAGTGTTCTCTAAAACCCTTCACAACCATTTCCCAAAAAGGGATTATTTTTCATTTTAAAAAATTTCATGGCCAAACGGTACCAAATAACTAAACAAAATGGGACAACATTCCTCTCCCAAGACTCCAGCAATTGTCTCCTAAACATTTACAGACTGTTGTAAAAAAGGAGAGCTTGCTTTACATTGGTAGACATAGCCCTGGCCCAATTATTTGGAGATGTGTTGGTGCCATCAATTTCTAAATTACTTAATTTTTGTCAAGAAAAATGGAAAACTAACTTTCATCTTCTGTTCTGTGTCCAATGTTCTTTTGTTAATCCAGTATGGCTATAAGAGATTTCCAAATCATTGCATTCTTGTTTTCTCTACATTTTACACGGCATCCCAATGTTTTTGGAATTGGAGTTGTATGTTACTATGTGTAAAATGGCAATAAATGCATATATAATCACACAGGATATCAAAAATTTAAAATATTAGGTAATTTTTATTGATAAATTTATCTTAAAAACATGCGAGACAAACATATATTTAAAAATATGATCATAAAAGTAGGAGAGGTAGATACCCTGTTTCCCCAAAAATAAGACAGTGTCTTATATTAATTTTTGCTCCTAAAGACAAGACTTATTTTTAGGGGATCTTTTTTTTTCTATGAACAAGAATTCACATTTATTGTTGAACAAAACATAAACCCGTTTTAACATCCTGTAGTGATTTCATCACAACATCAGCATAAGCACCCAACTCTGAATTGCATAAAAAATGCACTATTTTCTTATTTTCAGGGGTGTCTTATTTTCGGAGAAACAGGGTATATACAGGAGAAGGTTAAATCATGATCAATCTATAAAACATATGCATAATATATAAATAATTTACAACATGATATCAGACTAATATATCTACAAATTGAATGGTGCCAGAAACACACACAAAATTTTTTTTATATAAAAAAGTGAATATAAAAAGTGCAAATACAATACCCTGTTTCCCTGAAAATAAGAGAGTGTCTTATATTAATTTTTGCTCCTAAAGACGAGCGAAGACTTATTTTTAGGGATTTTTTTTTTCTATGAACAATAATTCACATTTATTGTTGAGCAAAACATCAACCTGTATTAATATAATGTAGTGCTTTCATCACAAACATCAGCATAAGCAGCCAAACCCTGAATTGCATAAAAAAAGCACGATGTCTTATTTTCGGGGGTGTCTTATTTTTGGGAAAACAGGGTATATATGTGATTCAATAACGGCACTAAAAACAAAGTGCAAATAAGGTACAGGGAAAGTCGCATAGATTAATTAGATATGATTTCATGAGTAAGAATACAATAAAAGCAGAAAGTAAAGCACATGACAACCCAGTTACCCAAGTGTAAAATGTCATATAGGACTCCCGACTCAAGTTTTGCGTGACTTTCTTAGGTGATGCTACACATTGGTAGACATGGCCCTGGCCCAATTTTTTGGAAATGTGTTGCTATCATTTTCTAAATGACTTAATTTTTATTAACTGAAATGGAAAACTAACGTTTGTCTTCTGATCTGTGTCCTATGTTCTTTTGTCAATCCACTATGGCTACAAGAGATTTCCAAATCATTGCATTCATGTTTCCTTTACATTTTACACAGCGTCCAAAGGGTTTTGGAATTGGGGTTGTATGTAACTATGTGTAAAATGGGTTTTCTAGACCGCTAATAACTTAAATTGCTATATTTGTAGAACTTTATAGGATCGTCCTTTACATAGGTTTTTTATCATGCACAGAAATAAAAACTCAGTTAATCTGCCACTTAGGGTCCCCCAGGATCTACTTTCTTGAAGAGTGATATCTATCATTCTATTATTAGGTCTTCAACTCTGTGCAGATTAATTTCATGATCTGTCTGTATGCAGTAACCCCACCTAATGGAAGCACCAAGTAAAGCTGGGGCTCTCCTGGCAGTTAGGTACCTTGCCCATGGGTGTAGCTATAGCTGTAGTAGCCATAGCAGCTGCTGTGGGGCCCGGAAGTTGAGGCCACTCAGGTACAAGAACATTGTACATTATTCATAAGGAACAACAAGGTAATGAGTCTCTGCTCTCTAGCACTACTACTCTATGTGGGTTATCTGATATATGGGGCTATTATTTATCCCTATAGGCTACATCTACACAGCAATGTTAAAATGCCGTCCAAAATTTTACAGCATTTTAACATTACTGGACCATGGCTTTTGCACAGGTTTACGATAAAATCTGCGGTAGGTTTTCAGATTTCCCACCGACCCAGTACATGGGCTATACAGGAATCTGATGGATATCCAGTGGAAGATAGAACACGTTCTCCTGCCAGACGGCCAGCGGCTTCAGTACAAAACCTGTACTGTGTAGACTACAGCACGGATTTTCTTCTGAAGTCTACAAAGCGCAGGATACAGTCAGATTTTTGGCGGATTCAAAATACAGGCAGTCCCCGGGTAACAAACGGGAAAGGGACAGTAGGTTTGTTCTTAAGTTGAATTTGTATGTAAGTCGGAACAGGTCTATTTATTAAATGTAACTCCAGCAAAATTGTTTTTTTTTTCTTTTGGATAGTGCAGGGAACAGTTTTTACATTTGTTTTGCTATTTGTGCTCCTGTTTAGAAGATTTATCCTCAATTTCCGTATCTCATGTGCTGCTGTGGCATGCTGGCACTTGGTTATTATGGGGCATGACTCCGTGTGTGATGTCAGCACACCCAGCCATGCCCCAAAAGTCTCCGTTTGTAACTAGGGGACGGATGTAAGTCGGGGACTGCCTGTACTGAATCCGCCGAAAATCCTACGAAAATCCAGTGCTGTGTAGATCTAGCCTTAATTATTATCCTGCTGCTTTTTCAGTTTCCTGTCATTTGGTGCTGGGGGGCAATCTCATTTTGCTTTGGGGCCTTATAAATATTAGTTACAACCCTGACCCTGTTATGCTCCTGAAACTGCCTATGTGCATACCCATTCTTGCCAATAGTTCCAATTTTGGCCTCACAATCCCAGAAACCGAAATGCACAGAGAGCATGGATTAACCAATCCTGATGTAGTGTCTGGGGCACTACTGTGCAGAGCATACATATCCTGAGTTTGTCTTTTTTAGTGTTGACGGGTACACTGTATGGTGATTTTGCCATTTATTTCATACAAATTTTTGAATTGTTATAAAAGTGCAGGCAGTTACTGTTACTCTATAAAACTGGAGGAGGTAAACCTCTGGTGTGGAGTCTAAGTACACCCATGTCTTTAGCCCCATCATGGAGGTAGAGTCTTTGTTGCAGGGTACTCTCCACATCACAGTCCCCAGGATGATCACCAGTTGGTGGCAACTGCACTGAAGCAACCATAGGGCAGAGGCAAGGATGTATCAAGCCATAGTATTAAGCCATACCAGGAACAAAGAAGAGGTCACCAATAAAGTCCAAGGTTTGGATTGGGGTGGTGCACAGCCAAAACATTCCAACAAAAGAGCGACTATTGAGATGGTGAAAGCTAATTGACTTCACTGACTAATGTACGACAGGGGCGTAACTAGAACACATAGGGCCCCATAGCAAAATGAGACGGGTGCCCACCCCCTCATGACAATAAACTAAAACAGCCGAATAAGTAGCAATAATTAACCCCTTCTTGACAACCAGTCAATATTTTAGGCTCTTAGGGCGACATGTCTAAAAAGTAGTGTATCTATGCCAGTTTTAGGCGCATTAAATCAGTGTAAAGTGCGCCTGAAAGTCTGATACTTTCTAAAAATTGGCGTCAGGTATACCTTGCATAGATTACTTAATGCGCCTAAAATGGCACATCGTATCAAAAAAGGGCGCATTGCATCAAAAAAGGGGGCATTGTACCAAAAAAGGAGGCATTACATCAAAACATGGGGCAACGCATCAAAAAATGGGGCATCGTATCAAAAAATGGGGCATTGTATCAAAAAAGGTGGTATTGTATCAAAAAAGGGCGCATTGCATCACAAAAATGGCGCACTGTATCAAAAAAGGGGGCATTGCATCAAAAAAGGGCGCATTGCTCAACACTCGGCACATAGCATATCATTGGTAGTATATGGTATGCGTCTTTCAAGGCTCATTGCCCGACGGGGGCGCATAACATATGTAAGGCGCCTCAATAGGCGTATTCCGCAATGTGGGCGCACAGTGAACCATATTTAGGCTCATTACAAAGTGTCGTTCCTGGTGAATGATGCGCCTAGTTTTGGTGTACAACAGTTCATTTACAACAAGAATATGGCGTCAAAAGTGGGTTTGCCGCGAAATAGAACAAAAATCTGGCGTTGGCGTGTTGGGACATGTCGCCCTTAGTTTTTTTCTTCTCGCCTTCCAAAAGTAATAACTTTTTTTATTTTTCCATCTATAGACATAAGAAAGCTTGTTTTTTGCGGAACAAGATGTATTTTTTAATGGTGCCACTGACCGTACTATAGAATGTGCTGGTGAAACGGAAAAAAAATTGTAAGTGATGAAATGTGTAACAAACCACAATTGCGCCTTGTGTTTGTTTTTTTTTACAGCATTCACTCTTCGGTATAAATGATGTCTTCTGTTTTCTACAGGTTGGTACGATTCCGGAAATTCCAAATATGCAGGGTTTTCGTTACGTTGTAAAAACGTTCTTTATTTCTTAAATTTGTGCTGCAGCGTCATTTTCCACAACCAATAACTTTTTTGTTTCTTCACCCAGGGACCTGAGTGAGCGTTTACTTTTTGCGGCCTGAAGTGTAGTTTTTATTGGTAACCATTTTGGAACCTATGCAACTTTCTGATTTTTATGGAACATACAATAACTAGAAAAACGCAATGTTGGTGCTTGGGATTTTTTTCTTCAGTGGTGTTAAGCGTATGTGATAAATGATGTAATTTTTTAACAGATGAGACCAGTACTAATGCGATGATATCAATTATGTGTAACTTTTTTTATTTTTTTACTTGTGAAATGGCCTAAAGGGGGTGATTTGAACTTTTAGCATTTTTTTATACTTTTAATACATTTTTTTTTTTTTTTCACTTTTACATTTAGTTCCTCTAGGGTACTTCACCCCGAAGGGGCTTAATCGCTTGTACACCCTTCTGTATTATATAAATGGGGCAGGAGGTAATATAAACCTTATCATGGTGGCTATAGAAGCCTTCATTAGGCTTCCAACTGCCATGGTAAGCAATCAGCATCCCGCAATGTGGTCGCGAAGGTGCTGATTGGAAGGAGGAACGTTGCACAGCACCATTCCTCATTTATTTAGACCACATGGTCGCGATTGCAGCGGCATCTAGATGGGTAAACAGAAGGGATCAGAGCTGGCTCTGTTCCTTGTTGTTAGGGGCGGGTGTCAGCTGTGATTAGCAGATTTACTGAGTTGGCCTGTTACATAAGACCTTACTGATAATAAGACACACCCATAGGTTAAAGATATAAATAATACCGCCATATATCAGAGAATCCACATAGGAGTACTAGAAAGCAGAAAGCCACCAACTACTTGCTCCCAACAAAAGGAACAATGTTCTTGCATCTGAGTGGGGCCTCCTCAATCTCTGATCCCCATAGTAGTTGCTCTGGCTGCTATGGCTATACTTATGCCCATGATGTATGATGTATGTATGTATGATGATGTATGTATGATGTTTTACCTGTGATAGTGCAGCATCCAACCTCCTGTGAATACCAAATAACAGATAAAGCCTTTTTGCAAAAAAGGATTGTGCTCCCTTAACCAGGAAGCTGTCAAAGTTTTGGCCCCCAAAGCCCCAGTACCTGACTGCTTTGTTCCTGTAGTTTCTAAAGAAGGCCACAGTGGCCCAAAGAGTTGCCGAAGACAGGGAACATCACCACAATCTCGACCTGAGTCTCTGTCTGCAAGGAAACTCAGAAAGCCTGGCCAGGTGGGATCAGGGCAAGGTAGGACATTCTGGGTTTATCGTCCGCTTCCATACCTCTTTGACTTTAATAAGCATATGGTGCAGGCAGCAAATAAAGTCCTTTTATGTCATAATGAGGCAACTCTTTTGGCAACCGAGGACATCTCTGGCAGCTACTGGAGCACAATGGTCAGGAACTAATGCTGATTTGGGGGCAAAAAATGTTCCTTTCATTTCCCTTCATGAATAATGCCATCAGCGAGTGATCATGGTCAGTGTCTGACTGGGCTCGCCAGTGGAATTTCATTCTGGGGCCCACCTGGGAAGTTGATTCTAGGAGCTCACTAGTGGAATTTAATTCTGGTGGACCACTAGTAAAACTTCATTCTGGGGGCCCATCTATGGAGCTGATTCTGGAGGCCCACCAGTAAAATTCCATTCTGGGGACCCACCACTGGAATTTTATTCTGGGGGGCCCACCAGTAGAGTTGATTCTGGGGGCCCATCAGTGGAGTTGATTCTGGGCGCCCATCAGTGGAGTTGATTCTGGGCGCCCATCAGTGGAGTTGATTCTGGGGGCCAATCAGTGGAATTTAATTCTGGTGGCCGACCACTGGAATTTCATTCTGGCGGGCCACCAGTAAAACTTCATTCTGGGGGTTCAAATATGGAGTTGATTCTGGGGGCCCAGAGAAATTACATTCTGGGGAACCACCAGTGGAATTTCCTTTTGGGGGCCCACCAGTTAAAATTCTTTCTGGGGGCCCACCAGTGGAGTTAATTCTGGCTGCCCACCAGTAAAGTTGATTCTAAGCACCAACCAGTGGAATTTAATTCTGGTGGCCCACCAGTAAAAACTCATTCTGGGGACCCATCAGTGGAATTTCCTTTTGGGGGCCCACCAGTGGAATTAATTCTTGGTGCCCACCAGTAGAGTTGATTCTGGGGCCCCACCAGTGGAGTTAAATCTGGGGCCCACCCTACAGCTACTGTACACACCTCTTATACTCTGCCTCTTGCTTTTTGCCTCTTTCTCTCTGCCTTTATTCCTCTCTTAAGGATATATATTCAATTTAAAAGAAACTCCAGGTCTGTCATGCTCAGGGGCTCACCGGGGGTTTCCCATGTTCCTTTATTCGATAGTCCGAGCCTGTTTATGGTCATTGTAACACAACACAATGAGCCAATTTAAGGAGACCGTTCGGGGGAGAAACAACACAAGAGTTGCTCTGATGAGCTCAAGAACTCTGAAGCATATCAGTCCATACAAGATTAGCCGGTAAATGAGTCATGTACTAAAGTTTCTCCTTGACTCTTGAGGTTGATTGCCCATTTTGTGTACATAACCCCGACAGTATGAATGCATTTGACTCCTTGTATGTTCTGTTTGCCTTCCTCTTGTAACGTGTCTGTCTTAATGCAATGTGTCCACCTTCACAGTCATCGACAGTTTTTCCACATTAACACTTGTCCTCATCTACTATCCCAGGAGCTTAAGGTCAGTACCGTACACGAGTCAATAAGTAGATGACTGGTTTCAGCAGCTGGGATGTGTGCTCAGATCTCACCTTCCAGGTTATTTATAACCAGCAGGAATAGAGAAGGCCCCCAGAGAGCAGCTCCTGTCCAGCTGACACGGCTTTCCTGCCCCAGGAACCTGCTGCACAACGCTTGTCAGGGTCTCGCTTTCTTCCCTCCCTCGCCACTGAGTCAGCACAATGCAGTAATATTAATGAGCAATGAAGGGATTTTCATATTACAGAAGCGATGCCATAGAGAGCTGCAGAACGCTGCATTCACATCAATTGCTTGCATTTGCTTAGCACTGCTTGCTCTGTAGCTTTCAGGAAAAACCTTCAGATATTTTCATAGCAGTACAAATAACGGCTTATCTAAAGGAGGCCTCCACCTGTACAAATCCTGCGCTCATTGTATTAAACAAGGAGGGCGACATGTATGATCGGGCTTTTCGCCTGTTTTCAGGCGTATACTGCGCCTCACTGTGCTGGCTCCGCCGTTGAATAGTCTCCAAAAAAAAGGGAATCTCACAAGAGAACAAAGAGTGACTTCTGATCACTATAGTTACTATTTTGCCATAGGCAAACTTAAACTCTATCAGTTCTCTATCTATTAAACACTAAAACGTAACTTTTATTATGTATAACTCTTAACCTCTATACACACTATTTAAAAAACCTGATTTCTAACCTCACCATTTAACCCTTTCAACTTCTGAAGGAAGGAATAGCTCCTTTTCCATTATCAAGTCTGGTGGAACACCACCTATTAACAGGAAAGCCTTATATATACAGCAAATTATTAACTCCAGTAAGGGATCCCAAGCCTCCTACTTGGGCAATCGTCCCTAATCTAATGGACACAAAACAATAAGGCTCCCTTTTGACACCCTCTGCAGCGGGTGGCACTTGTAGACAGAGGTGATAAATCACAATTTAAAACGTCATGCCTGACCTCCCCAACATGTTTCACCAACTAAACTGGCTTCATCAGGGGTTAGAGGTCCGGTCCCATGTGGTCTAAGCTCACTTCCTTTTATATCATGTTAGGTACAAACCCTATTCAGGTGCTCACCAATTGGTCACCAGAGATTCAACAAAACCCACTCCCCCTTCCACTCTCCTCCACACACACTAATAATATGTGCTGCTAAAGCTGCCACCATGCTCCCATAACCAACAATCCTCAGACAAGTTCACCATCACCATTTCTCACCTCTGTCTACAAGTGCCACCCGCTACAGAGTGTGTCACAAGGGGGCCTTATTTGTCCTGTTTCCATTAGATTAGGGATGACTGCCCAAGTAGGAGGCTTGGGATCCCTCACTGAAGTTAATAATTTGCTGTATATATAAGGCTTTCCTGTTGGTAGGTGGGTTCCACCAGACTTGATAATGGAAAAGGAGCTATTCCCTCCTTCAGAAGTAGAAAGGGTTAAATGGTGAGGTTAGAAATCAGGTTTTTAAATAGTGGGTAAAGAGTTATACATAATCAGAGTTACGTGTTAGTGTTTTATAGATAGAGAACTGATAGAGTTTAAGTTTGCCTATGGCAAAATAGTAAATATAAGGCTCCGCTGTCGGACGCAGCAATTCGCTGTTAGGCGCAAGCTTCGCCACTTTCGTATGCGCCTAACATGAAGGGGCGTGCTGTGGGCGCGCTCTGGACGTTCTGGGGCGGGACGCACCACATTCGAAATCTCTGACGCATGTTTGCATGCGGGTCGGCAATGTGAGGCACATTACAGCTCCGACAGGCAGATCAATTTCAATGTGGTCTGTCTGTCGGAGGCGTCGAAGTTTGCCCCGCATGTATGAGCGCACTTTGGCGCCGACATATATGAAGCGCAGTTTTCACTGAAAAAAAACGTGAAGACAGGAGCTTCGACGCGACGATCTTTATACATGTCCCCCGCAGTGTTTGCCAAATATATAATTATAGTCCCTTCTTAGAGCCTTATTGCATGGTGTTCACTTATTTAAGTTCTGTCATCGACGATGTAAGGCTCAATTTACACTTGTTAGTGACTATGTTCTAGGTATCCATTGGGGTACAGTAATATAGATAGCCCAGCAGATCCCGTAATGTACCCACAGCGGCCCCATAGAGATTAATAGAGTGAACATACTCCTATGTTGGCTACATATGCTCTATTTCATGACAGTACATGCTTTTCAAGCAGGATTTAAAGGGGTTGTCTCACTACAGTGATTCATCTTATCTCAGTTCTGTTTTCTTGGTATCATTTTGAATTCAGGGGCGTGTTTACTGGCTTTCAGACTCATGTCCAATAGGCCCACCATTATTCTAAGGACCCGACTTACACCTACGTGGATTAAGTGTAAATTGCATTGTGTTCCATGCTATTAATCATTGCTCAAGGGAAATGTCAGCAATTAGTAAACTGTTTGGCCCCTTCAAGATGTTATACACATGGGCATAACCAGAGACAGACTAGCCAAACCTTTTATTTCTTCCAGGAGACACCTGCAAACCGGGACACAAAATGGGTAGAGTTCATAAAAACCTTGCCCCAAATTGGCATTCCCAGGGGAACTGGGGCATTCCCCTGGCAGGGCTTAAAGGGGTATTCTGGCACATAGATTAGCTTCAAATATGCAGGAAAATGTAAATTAAGATTATTATCATATAGATTGCTGTACTGATTTTGCTTTCTTTCAGAGTTACAGCAGTTCTTATGTTCTGCTTGTGTACACAAGTTTCCCCAATTACTGACAATCTCTCTGATCTAGCAATGGCTGGGGTGGTGGTTACTCCCTGCTGTGTCTTATCAGCAGCACAAGAGCTTTTTATGTTTCTTACTGACAAACTTTAACTCTTTAAAGATCTGCAGCCTTCTGTCCTGCTGTCAAAACCCTTCTATTACCAATATTCCTCTAACAGCCTCAGCTTGGAATAGAAGAGCTAAATTGTCAGCCACTGTTATAGAACCGCCTGCAGCCTGAACAGGAAGTGTGAGCCTGGAGAGCTGTGAAGAGCAGACTTTATAAAATCTCCTGGAAGCAGGAGAGAAATGGGTGGCAAGTATGACTGTAGCTGACATAGTCACACCTACGCCCTAATGTCTGTACCAGCCAGCCTGCTACATAAGGAAATAGAAGTATTTCTCATACTGTGACATCACTGTGTATTATCCTGTACTGTGACATCACTGTGTGTATTATCCCTGTACTGTGACATCACTGTGTGTATTATCCCTGTACTGTGACATCACTGTGTATATTATCCCTGTACTGTGACATCACTGTGTATTATCCCTGTACTGTGACATCACTGTGTATTATCCTGTACTGACATCACTGTTTATTATCCGATACGGTGACATCACTGTGTATTATCCTGTACTGTGACATCACTGTGTGTATTATCCCTGCACTGTGACATCACTGTGTATTATCCTGTACTGTGACATCACTGTGTATTATCCTGTACTGTGACATCACTGTGTGTATTATCCCTGTACTGTGACATCACTGTGTATTATCCTGTACTGTGACATCACTGTGTGTATTATCCCTGCACTGTGACATCACTGTGTGTATTATCCCTGTGCTGTGACATCACTGTGTATTATCCTGTACTGTGACACAGCTGTGTATTATCCAGTATTGTGACACAAGTGTTTTTTATACCTGTTCTGTGACATCACTGTGTATTATCCTGTACTGTGACATCACTGTGTATTATCCCTGTACTGTGACATCACTGTGTATTATCCCTGTACTATAACTTAACTGTGTGTATTATCCTGTACTGTGACATCACTGTATATTATCTCTGTACTGTGACATCACTGTGTATATTATCCCTGTACTGTGACATTACTGTGTGTATTAATCTGTACTGTGACATCACTGTGTGTATTATCCTGTACTGTGACATCACTGTGTATTATCACTGTACTGTAACATCACTTTTTATTATCCTGTACTGTGACATCACTGTGTTTTATTATCTCTGTACTGTGACATCAGGGTGTATATTATCCTGTACTGTGACATCACTGTGGTATTATCCTGTACTGTGACATCACTGTGTTTTTATCCCTGTACTGTGACATCACTGTGGGGATTATCTCTGTACTGTGACATCACTGTGTGTATTATCTCTGTACTTTTACATCTCTGTTTTTATTATCCCTGTACTGTGACATCACTGTGTATTATCCTGTACTGTGACATCACTGTGTATTATCCCTGTACTGTGACATCACTGTGTATTATCCTGTACTGTGACATCACTGTGTATATTATCCCTGGACCGTGACATCACAGTGTGTATTATCTCTGTACTGTGACATCACTGTGTATTATCCCTGACTGGGGACTCACTGTGTGTATAATCTCTGTACTGTGGACATCACTGTGTGTATTATCCCGGTACTGTGACATCACGATGTATTATCCTGTACTGTGACATCACTGTGTGTATTAACTCTGTACTGTGACATCACTGTATGTATTATCTCTGTACTGTGAGATCACAGAATTTATCAGTTACCACTTTGCAGCCCTGAAATGACAGATGCAGCTCCGCTAGATCTTTGCGTTCTCAGCTTTTGACATAATTGATGCTCTGTGTCATATCCAAGGGTGATAACACATCTGCTTGTGACATAAGTTGGCCACATACATTGTGCAGAAACCAACCATTAGACAGATGACTAATATGTTATCTTTTTTAGACAAGCCGTCAATTAGCTAATGTCAAGCTGATAGAAGGAGATCTGATCAATGACTACCCATTGATTTGACTAAGGACAGTGTACATTCATCTGCAGCGGCACTGCAGTGGTACTGCAGGGAAAATTAGCAATTACACACTGAGAGCCCCTGTGACCAGTTGACCTGTGACATGTTCTTAAATGCAATGCATCTAAAATTTAAAATTAACTTTGCAAATTGTCTTAATTAAAAATCTCCTACCATCTGTGCCTTCATCCCCTAAGCAGATATGTGTCTTCATAGTATAGACTGAAACAACCTTGTATATTCTTACCCTGCAGTCACACATCCTTCCACACCCTTACACCTACAAAACCAATAATTTTTTTGGGACCCCAAAAATCAAAAAATCCGGGGGAATCAAAAAAAGGCCAAAAAGGACAAAACCTTTTTCATTTTTAAAGAAAGAAACCCACCATGGTCTAAATAAAAACTGAAAATTGTTTTTAAAAATTTTACTTGAAAATTAAACAATGAAAACAAAATTTGGGCCCCCTTTTTGTTTTTTGGGGGAAAAATTGTTAAAAAAAAAAAATCAAATGGCCTTTAAAAAAAATGTGTTTTTCACCCAAACAAAATTTTTTTTTAAAATCCCCTTAAAAAATTTTTTACCAGTCTTGTAAGAGTTGCCCCTGCCCGGGACCCCCTCCTCAGGTCCCCCTTTTAAAAAGTTTTTCCCCTTCCTCATGGCTTCTTTACCGTCCACAGGTTTTGGCCCCCTCCTCTGTCACTGTCCACAGGTTTTGCCCCCCCCTTTGCCCATTCCCCCAGGATTTGGCCACCCCCCTTTCATTCCTTTCCCATTTTGGCCATTCCCTTTTTACCTATTCCAAAGGAAATTTGGCCCCCCTTGCCATGTCCCCAGAAAATTTGCCCCTTTTTCTTACCTTTCCCCCTTTTTGGCCCCATTTGCCCCTGTAAGTTTTTTTTAATCATATCTCCCTTTCCACGGTAGGACTCTCAGCTACCCTGCCACGGTTTTTGCCCCACTTCCTTTGCTCCCCGTCCAGGTTTGGGCCACTCCACCTGGGCCTTCCTGCCCCGGGTATTTTGGCCCCCTCATGTCAAATTCCCACAGGATTTGGCCACCCCCCAAATGCTCCTCCTATCCACAGGTAGGGGCCCACCCTCAGCTCCCCGTCCACCGGGGATTTCCCACCCCCCCCGCCCAAAACCTGCCCAGGGCCCACCCCTTTGTTCCTTTCCACAGTATTTGCCCATTTTCCCCTTGTTACCGTCCACTTTATTTTGGCCCATTCAGGCTTCCCCTTCCACGGGTATTTGGGCACCCTCTTTAAAAATGTCCACGGTTTGGGGAACTCCTATGTTATTAATTTTTTGGGAAAAAAACTTTTCTTTTCCCTGTAAGTTTATTGGAAATTTTTATATCAAACAGGTATTTGGCCCACTTACTCCCCCTTCCACTTTTTTCCAAATTATGTCCCCGGGTCCACGGTTTTTTGGCCCCTTTTTCACACCCCTGTCCACAGGTTTTTTGCCCCCCCCCTCTTTTACCTGTCACGGGTATTTGCCCCTCCTCTTGCTCTCCTGCCACGGGTTTTGGCCATCCTCGGTCTCCCCTGCCCAGGTTTTGGGCTCCTCCTTTGCTTTTTCCCCTGCCACAGGTAATTTGGCCCCTTCCCTTGTCTCCCGGGGGTCCCGGGGGGGATTTTGGCTCAATCCCTCATGTTACCTGTCCAAGGGGTATTTGGGGATCCTTTTGTTCCTGCCCACGGGATTTGGCCCTCCTAAGGGGGTTACCGGGGGGGGAATTTGGACTTTTCATTTTTACCGAAGGAAATTTTGGGATCCTTGTAATCCTTTTTAAACATTTTGGCCCACTTCTTTTATTTTTCCCTTCCCGGTTTTTTGGGCCCACTCCTCATGCTCACCGTCCCCAGGTATTTCCCCCCACTCCTCATGCCACCTGCCACGGGTTTTTCCCCAACTTCCATGCTACCTGTCCAAGGTTTTCCCCACTCCTCATGCTACACCGCCCACATATTTGCCCACCCCTCTGCTCTACCCCCCCACGGTTTTGGGGCCCACCCCTCATGCTCTAACCGTCCACGGGGTATTTGGCCCACCCCTAGCTCTACCTGCCCCAAAGGTTTATTGGCCCACCTCATGTTTCCTGTCCACAGGTTTTTGGGCCACTCCTCTTTCCACCTGTCCAAGGTATTGCCCACTCCTCATGCTCTACCTGTCCACAGGTATTTGCCCACTTCTCATTTCCCCACCTCCCCACGGGGTATTTGGCCCACCCCTCATTTCCCCCCTTCCTAGGTATTTGTCCACTCCTCATGCTACACCTGTCCACAGGTATTTGCCCACTCCTCATGCTCCACCTGTCCACAGGTATTTGCCCACTCCTCATGCTCCACCTGTCCACAGGTATTTGCCCACTCCTCATGCTCTACCTGTCCACAGGTATTTGCCCACTCCTCATGCTCCACCTGTCCACAGGTATTTGGCCCACTCCTCATGCTCCACCTGTTCACAGGTCTTTGGCTCCTTCCTCTTTGCTCTACCTTTTCCACGGTTTTTTTGGCCCACTCCTCATGCTCTACCTGTCCACAGGTATTTGGCCCACTCCTCATGCTCCACCTTTCCACAGGTATTTGCCCACTCCTCATGCTCCACCTGTCCACAGGTATTTGGCCCACTCCTCATGATTGGCTCCAGCTGTCTTAGGTGTGAATGTGCCTTCTCCAGACTGCAGGTTTCAGCTCCTCCATAGATGTTCGATAGAATTCAGACCACGGCTCATAAAAGCCACTTCAGAATAGTTCAATGCTTTGCTCTTCGCCATTCTTAGATGTTTTTAGCTGTGTGTGTGGGTCATTATGCTGTTGGAGGACCCATCACTTATGACTTAGACTAAGTTTTCTGACAGTAGGCAGCACATTTTGTCCCAGAATGCCTTGATAGTCTTGATATTTTATTGTACTCTAAACAGATTTTAGACAAAATGTGCCAGATAAAGTGACGCAGCTCTACAACATAACCAAGCCCCCTCCATGTTTCACAGTAGGTAAAATGTTTTTTTATTTGTATGCTTCATTGTTGCATCTGTGAACATAGAGCTGATGTGACTTACCAAAAAGCTCCAGTTTTGTCTCATCTGTCAAAAGGACATTCTCCCAGAAATTTTGTGGCTTGTCAATATGCATTTCATCAAATTCCATTCCTGCTTTTTTATGATTTGCTTTCAACAGTGGTTTCCTGTTTGGTCGTCTTCCATGGATGGTGCGATCTGGCACTGATGTTCATTGACCCCAGATTTCACCTCTATTCTCTTTGGAAGTTGTTCTGGGCTTTTTGGTTACCATATGTATTCTCCATCTCTTCAGTTTGTCATCAATTTTTCTCTTGTGGCCACATCCAGGGAGGTTGGTTACAGTCAGGCCTCAAAACTTCTTAATAATATGTGCAACTGTAGTAACAGGAATGTTTGGAGATGCTTATAGCCTTTACCTTTAATATGTATGTCTATAATTTTCTTTCTGATGTCCTGAGACAACTCTCCTGGCTTCCAGAGGTCAATGTTTGGTGTGGAGCACACCATGATACCAAGCAGCACAGTGACTACTTTTCACCATTTAAATAGGCAGACTGACTGATTACAAGTTTGAAGACACCTGTGATGTTAGTTACAGGATACATCTTAGTTTAACATGTCCCTATGGTCAAATTACTTTCAAGTTTTTCTAGGGGTACCATCATTTTCTCCACACCAGTTTCATTAGTTTTTGTTTTTTCAGTTGAACCACAATTCAAACACAATGATTTTTATTAGTTGATTTTCAGGAAAATTAAATTTATCACTTATTTACTTTTGTCATTTTCAAATAATTTCAGTGTCCACAGAGGTTTTTCTTTTTTTAACAGAAGGGTACCAATCAGGGCTGGGACAAGGTTTTCTGGTGCCCTAGGCAAGTAAGGCTTGTAGCGCCCCCACCCCTCCTCTCCCGATGTAAAATGCAGCCCACTCCATACCTCTTTGTGCTCCCTTCCTGCCTCGGATGAAGCGGAGCCCTAGGCGGCCATCTACCTTCGCCTACCCATCGTCCTGGCCCTGGTACCAATAATTTTGTCCACGTGTGTAGCTCTGTATAGGATTTGCAGACACAAAACTAAACTATTTGCAAAGCTGCTTAAAGCGGTTTACCAAGATTTTTAGAAAAAAAATGACTGCAATGACTAAAAAAAATTAAAATAAAATAAATATTCAAGTGTAATCACCTCTCCTGCCACCACCACTCCTCTACCGCTAGTATTCAGGTGTTCCCCACAACACCCTATTATGCCACACCTAGGGGCAGAACTACCGGGGTAGCAGACATAGCAGTTGCTACGGGGCCCGGGTACTTAGGGGGGCCCGCCTCGTAGCAGCTGCAGTTTCGCCTGCTAGCCTGGTAGTTCCGTCTCTGGGCCCTGTGAGACGATGCTACCTTTCATCACTCACTGTGAGTTCGGCAGAGCGGGTGGGGGAGCATTGTCGTTGATTTCTCTTCTGCACGCTATGGGCCCCCCCCTCCCCTCCTGTATAGACGCTGAAGTGAAGAAGTCGGGACAGAACAGGAGGGAGGGGGGAGCAACACATTGCCAGACAGCCTGCAGTGAGTATCAGAGACTCATACAGCTCACTGTCCCAGCAGAACTACCGCTGTAGCAGAGGTAGCAGCTCCATTTCCAAACATGCTGCATTGCTCCTATTACAGGGGGCCGTGCAGTTCTGACCAAGGCAGCGAGGGCAGCAGGAAGGAGGGGACGGCACCTCACCAGGTCATGTATTTCATGTGTTGCGGCTGCTGTCGGTAGTTAGTTGTTTATGAATGTGACATATGTAAGATATTTCAGGACTGGAAGGTGATGCAGCACAGTAGGAATGCTGGGACACTGCATGTTAAACCTTCACTAACTTATTAAGCACATAAACAGCAACTTCTGCTTGTGCTCAGCGTCCTGTATCTGTTTCAGCAAAAGAAGGCTATCCAGCAGCCCGCAGAAGTCCCCTGGTCCTGCAGACTCTCCCTTTAGCTAGAGTTTTTGTCAGCCCCCCCTGCCCCCACTCTCTTTCTGTCTGCAAAAGGAAAAACTAAGCTCTTTTCCCCTGCGCCTGCGGATGAAGTTGCTGGCTCAAAGGGCCGTGTTCACACGGCTTATTCCAGACCAGCGGTTTTCAACCTGTGGGTCGCGACCCCGGCGGGGGCCGAACGCCCCAAAAAACCAAAAGGGGGCCCCCTAGCCCGGGCAGGGGCCGGCCGGGAGCTGGGGGGCGCCGCACTGGCTTAATAGCTGCAGGGAGGAGCCTGGGCCCCCGCTGCGCCCCTCCCTGCAGTGTTGATAGTGGGGCGCCCACGCGTTTCAATTACTGAGGGGAGGGGGACAGGGGGGCGGCGTTACTGCAGCATTGGGGCACGTGAGGGCGCTGCGGCGAGGACGGACTTCCTCCCCCGGTTCTTGGGGCGGTGCGTGCAGGACGCTGAAAGGCGCAGATCACGCGCCCAAAATATTCCCAAAGCATCAGGAACCCCTGGACTCAGTGGGGGAAGCTGCCCCCGACGGCAGGGTGTTCCGGGTGCAAGGTAATTTGTGTAAATCAAACACAACAACACAACACCCACCCACAGAAATTTTGTATGTGGTAAAAGTAAATTTTTATTAACCGTTACTTGTCCACAAACAGCCATCACATGATAACACATTACATTTACCCCCCCCCCCCCCCTTTCCCCCCCCTTAAGGGGGGGCTGTGGGGCCATGGGGGTCCAAAAAACCCCTATGTGTCAATCACAGCCCCCCCCAACCCCCCCCTCCCCCCCCCCGGACAAGGTTCATCATGTAAGGGCTCGGGTGGTACCTTTATATGTATGTGACATGTAAGGTAGCTCAAGGCGTAACTTATGTAACCCCCCGGGTCCATCAAGGCCCCCCGTATAAGGAAAATCTATGAAAGGCCTGAGTGGTACCTTTATTTATGGACGTAAGGTACCGTCAGAGGGGTCCTTTTAAATGAACCCCCGGTCCACTCACGTCCCCTGTAAAAGGTTCATCTTGTAGGGCTTGAGTGGTACCTTTTATGTAGTGACATGTAGAGGTACTGCTCAGAGGGTCACATATATGTAACCCCCATGTACCACTCGCAGTCCCCTGTATAAGGTTACATCTATGTAACGGCTCTGAGTGGTACCTTTATATGTATGTGACACGTAGAGGTACCGCTCAGAGGTGTCACACATATGTAACCCCTCATGTAGCAAAATTACAGTTTTGAAGTAGCCATCAAAATTATTTTTTGGTTTGGGGTCACCGCAACATGAGGAACTATATTGCGGGGTCATGGCATTAGAAAGGTTGAGAACCACTGTTCCAGACGGAATTGCGAGCCGGATTGCGCTCACAATTCCGGCTTGAATAAGGGGCGGGGCGGGGGCGCGGACCTCCGGCCCCATAGACTTACATTATCCACGGCGCGTATTGCGCCTGGATAATGTGCATGTCAGTTTCTCCCCGCCCAGCGAGGAGCGACTGAATCCACCGTTCTCTATGAGAACGGGATTTACCGTAATTACTGTGACGGATTGGCACCGTACTGCAGCGCAAATCCGGCGCGCAGTACGGCGCCAATCCGCGCCCAAATAAGCCGTGTGAACACGGCCTAACTCTCCACCCTGCTTGGGAGGAGGACACAGAAGTTGCCGACAGTACAGAGGACCTGGCTGCAGAGATAGGTGTGTGTTTGTATGTACATGGGCATGTGTGCAGTTGTGTGGGGCAGGCATATGCATCTGAGTATATCCCATAAACCCCTGTGTGCACTGTGTGATACCTGTATAACTATAGTGAGTGGCAATGGATAGATGCATGGGTGAAGCAAAGGGCTTGGGTGACTGAAGTTCTACATAAAGTTCTTCATATAAACATGTAAAATAATACAGCAGGCTTTAAAATGGTTGTCCATTTGAAATAATAATAGACCACAAATGTTTAAAACAAATAAATTTACCACTTTTGCACTCACTGCCGTTCCAGCGCCAATGTCTTCTGGTTTGTCACCACTTTTCTGTATTTGCCTCATGACTGTTGCAGCCAATTATTGGTTTCAGTGGCCACTTCCCATTCTCTTATTATCAACACTAATAAGTGAATGGCGCGTGAGCAATAATTTCACAAGACCTCTGAAGCCATCAATTAGTTGCAGAGGTCGTGTAGCAAATACAGTAAAGGAAGTAAACACACACCAGGGAACACTGCCGACAGCCTCAGCGCTGGAACGGCAGCAATTGCAAAGGTGAACCTAATATTTTTTTTTACTTTAAGATTGACAACCCACTAAAAGGGTTACATGCACAGCTATAAAATTATGCCACATACCTATCAATACATAGCGGAATAAAAATTTATGTAATATATTGGAAGGGTTGAGTCTCCAGAAGCCGATTATTCTTATCAGCTTGGTTCACATCTGCGTCAGAGGGCTCCATTTGAAACCTCCAACAAACTTAAAGGTGGAAATGGGTGCCTAAGGATCTGTTTCACAATGGAAACCCACTGTGCCTGATAGACCCCATTAATTACAATGGGTCTGTCAAGTCTCTGCAATGGTGTCTGTCGTTTAGATGGGAAAACAGCACAGTTTGCTGCAACAGAGATTCCAAACTCAACCTTTAATACATATGTGAACAAAGAATTACAAGAGTACACGTGATATGTTAATTTTTTTTTTCATGGGGGGGGCCACTGAAAACTTTGCTATGGGGCCCAGCCATTTCTAGTTACGCCCCTGGCCACACCATAGGGTTATTGCATAGAATGAAATGATATAGCTGGCACTGCATGGGGGCACACTCTTCAGGCACTGTATAACATATGTCAGCTACTGCAGACCTTCCATATAAAGTAGAACCGGTTCCCGTTATACTGTCCTTTACAAATTGAAATGAAACTCCAGCTCCCTCTAAAAAAATGTTCTACTGGAGCAGCTGAGGAATAATCTACTGTGTAATTAAAGTTTTAGTTATTTCCCAGGGCTTATGTGGCCTGTATAGAAACATGGGCAGATGTCAGATTTTTCCAGGAATCCGTCTCTAAAATTAGCACCTTTCCATGTGCAGATATGTGCTTTAAATTATCGACACAGATTTCAGTGTTTCTTGATGTGGATTAGCTACACTTTAATAAGGCCCATTTGCATCTCAGCTCTGATGCATCAAACAAGCGGATAAAGTCGACATGAACTCCAATGTGGATTTCCCATTCAAATGTATGAGACCTAAATTTAATGGAGATTTTGATGCACAATCCGTGCCTAATACTGCATCAAGATCTGTCCTGTGAACATACCTTACAGTCTTAGGGGACTTTCCGTGCTCTTGTATTGTACAGTGATCAAGACTTTATTAATTACAGTATACCCTTATTCTATACAGATACTATCTCCTATTTCAAGTTCAAAATTTCCCTATGATTAAAACACATGCATTAAAGGGGTTTTCTGAGAGAGAGAGAGAGGGGGAGAGAGAGAGAGCTAATCATCTGTAGGATATATCACGCTGTGTGAGAGAGGGAAAAAAGCTTTTCACTTCCAATGATTCCTTAGTCTCCAACAGCTGAGAACCTCTCTTCTCCCCCACATCACAAAGAATGAATTCTCACGTGCATACTTTGGGGCGTGTCTGCAGAGTGAAGACACTCCCTGCTGGGAGGAGAAACACGCCCCCCCATTTCATAAGCTCTCCTTAGCAACCAGTATAAACGGCTGCCAAATTATGAAACGATAAAACCCCTTTAAATTAATATTGTGTTCCCACTACAGACTTTGATGGCATATTGAAAAATGATAGGTGCATTTCCCACATCTAGAATCTGCACCTATCTCTGGAATGGGCCCCCAAAAGTCTCTGTACAGAACAGAGTCAGTCGCACTTGCACACAACTCTCCATTCTGTTCTATGGCAGTTCAGGGTACAGGGGAGCGGTGTATTCGACTCTACGGAGATCCTATAGAAGAGACTTTCGGGGGCCAGTTCCTGAAGTGGGACCGGCACTAATCACACTTTGATAGCAAATCCTATTGATATGCCAAAAATATGCAAAATGGGAACACCCCTTTTATCTATGAGAACTATAGACAGTGCCCTTACATGGGGAGAACATAGAAAATCCATGCAGATCAGATTTACTCCAGCAGGACGGCAGGCCCTAAATGCCTTTCCTTACAATGCCCTAGATTTCCTCCTGAAACAGCGTTGTCTGCAGATGAGAGATACTGGCTTGGCTAAAATCCTTTTTGCTTTCTCAAGACCTAGTAGGTCAAAAGCAAATTGAGGAGTTGTTACATCCAAAAGAGGGCACTGTGGGCTTCTCAGCCCCTTTCCCATAATGCCTTGTGAAATGCCCTAGATAATAAAAACATGCATGATTCCCTATGCAAGAAATCAAGATCTGGTTATGTACAAGGGTGTAACTGAAGCTCCTGAGCCCCAATGCCAAATCTGTTGTAGAACACTCAGCTTTGATGCATCATTTATAGTACTGGTGTCACGTTCGTGCCAGATAAACCCTTTGCATCTGGCTCTGGTTGCCGGCCACGGCCACTGCAACCATAACTGCGGCTTCGGCCTTTACATTTCTTCTAGTGTGAAAGCTGTTTGCAAACTCTGTATGACTAATTGATTTCTGGCCAACGCCCGTGGCTAGAAACATTCCAGCACTTTTGGGGTTAACTGGTTCTCTTGGTGATTAACAGTTCCTTCTTCCTATCACTTCTGCTCTCCTTCATCCTCTTCCCTATTAATAGCCTCATCTTCGTGTCCTCTTTGCCTGCTATATGGTTCTCTTTCCCTCTAGTTCGCCTCTACTCTCATTTGCCTTTTTGTGCTCTCTGGCTCTTGCTTGGATCCCGGTTATTCTTTTGTCTCATGTTTTTGTACTGCACTACCCGTTTGTTACTGACTTGGCCTGCCCGACTTCTCTTGTTTGTTCTGTGTTTGTTTGTCTTCATCTGTATTCCACTTGGCTCAGAGCAGTTATCAGTCATCTGGTTGGGGCCCACCTAGTAAGGAGTCGGGTTCCCCAAAAGGCAGGGACAGAGGTTGGGACCAACGTCAGGGCCTCACTCGTCTGTGTCTCTGCGTGTGTCCCTGACAACTGGTCTCTACATATGGGACAGAGGGACCCCCTTAGACTTTAGGGTTTTGGTGCAGCACTTATAGCTACATCCACAAATATGTTGCTAAAAGGTATAAAAGAAGAAACATAGAACTGCATAATAAAGCAAGGAAGACAGAAGCAAATAAAATTTTGAATGGGGGGACTCCCTCCTCTAAATCGACATGTTCCAAAGTGCCGTACAGTAGAAGGATCTGTTTGCTAGACTATAAAATGAATGATAAATTCTAATATGTCCCGTTATAGTTTCATTGTTGTTATTGCAGAATTCTTACCGCCAGTTATTACTTTAGTGTATTATAGAACTTTATAGCCCAGCTGTGTAAAGCGCCGCAGTGCAGCTCCTACTGTATCTGAATATCAGGAAATAAAGATAACCACCAGAAGATTGGGCCTGAGTAAGAGGGGTAATGTTTTCTGCAAAAGAACGTAGCAGATACCTAGACTGTTCTATTACCCAAGCCATACAAGATTGATGCCTACAAGAGCAAATAGCCATATAATGCCTCAAAATACCTTTGCTGGCAGATAAAGTGCCTTTTATGATATGTGTGAAATGAAATACATAAATGTAATATTTTTCGGCTTACAATTTACCATTCAGAGAGTTGCTATAACATAAAGGATGTATGTACCGTGATGACCTTCTTCGTGACTTCTTCATGGCTCTTCAAGTTGGTCTGATATATAGAGACAAGGTGCATGACCCAGAGATGGCCCTGGCATTTACACGGCTATGAAAATGCCATAGCAATTACAACTAGAGAGAGCTTAAACCATAAAGGTTAGTAGAGCTCAATGTTAGCTGTAAATGTATACATTTAGCTCCCTCTAGTGCTAGCTATCTTCAGCCACCATTTTCTCATTAACCATTTGGTGATATGAAATCAATTAACCTAGCATGTTGGACCTGAAGAGGCCTTAAAATTCAGATTTTTGAAATGGGGTTCTATGATTATGTACAGTATCTAAGTAAGTACACCTCTCACATTTTTGTACATATTTTATTATATTTTTTATGGGACAACATGGAAGATATGACACTTTGATGTAATGTACAGTAGTCAGTGCACAGCTTGTATAAGAGTGTAAATTTGGTGTGCCCTCAAAATAACTCAACACACAGCCATCGATGTCTAAACCACTGGCAACAAAAGTGAGTACACCCCTAAGTGAAAATGGAGAAATTATGCCCAAGGTGTCAAATTTTGTGTGGCCGCCATGATTTTCCAGCACTGCCTTAACTCTCTTGGGCATGGAGGTCACTAGAGCTTCTCAGGTTGCAGCCACTGGAATCCTCTTCCACGAATCCATGATGACATCACAGAACTGGTGGATGTTAGAGACCTTGCGCTCCTCCACCTTCTGTTTGAAGATGCCCCAAAGATGCTCAATAGGGTTTAGGCCTGGAGACATGACTGGCCAGTCCAGCACCTTCCTCCTCATTTCCTTTAGCAAGGCAATGGTGATCGTGGAAGTGTGTTTGGAGTCGTTATCATGTTGTAATATTTTTCTGCGGTTCAGTTTCCAAAGGAAGGGGATCATGCTCTACTTCAGTATGTCACATTACATGTTGGCATTCATTTATTTGGACGCTTCTTTTTCAGCACCCAAAACAACATCACCTGAAGCACGCTTCTTCAGAAGAAATTTTAGACACATTTTAAACACTGGAAAAAACACGCCGAAAAACGCATAAAAAAGGCGCCGAGAAACGCGTCTAAAACATGCCGAGGTTTTGGATGAGGTTTTGAAGCTTTACATTGATTCCTATAGGGAGTTTCAGCACTGAAAATTGCTTCAAGAATTGACATGATGCTTCTTTTACAGCGCCCAAAACTGTTTCCGAAGAAGCGCCTAAAATGCGTGTAAAAAACTCCGTTGTGTGTGAACAAAGCTTTTTACATAGGAATCAATGAAAATTAACTGGGGGCAATTTGAAGGCTTTTTGATTCTCTTTGGGAATGGAGACACCCCGAAAACCGCGTCAAAATCAACCGTGTGAACACACCCTAAGGCTCACCACTTGACAAGTAAATATGACTATTCCATAGATAGAGCATCAATACTGGAAAAACCCTTAAAATTAAACCTATAGAGTATGGATGAGCAATCATGACAAGCCATTGGCTTTAAATATACATTGTCTGCTAACACTATTCTTTTACCTGAGGAAATCAAGTTTACTGGAGCAGCACAAATTTAGGTCATAACAACAATCCAGAAGAGTTACCTGCAGCTCATTGAAAAAAAGCATTACTATCGACTGATCTGAGCTGTATGTCAATCTATAACTAAAAGCAATGTATAACTGCTGATACTGCACAGTGCCTAGTGCAGTATCAGCAGCATTAGGCTAGGTTCACATGACAGGTTTAATTTGAGGCAGGTTCCATGTCGGATTCTGCTTCAACGTTTATCTGAAATCCAGGTTCCATTGATTTAAATAAAATTCCACTATGATCTGTGGCCTCATAATCATTGGGAATGGAACATATTACCATGAAATTATGGAGGCTTTAGCTCCACAGAGAGATGAATCAATAGTTAGGAATCGTCCTGATGAGGTTACCTTGACGTGGTTGGTGGGCATACACAACTTGATCAATTTGTGCACTGAAAACCTCCATTTAACCCCTTAAAGACCCTGAATGTATGAGTAAGTCCCAGGGTCCCTAAGGCGCTTTGCAGAGGGATCGCTCCCAACCCCCCCGCACAGCCGCCGGTTGTTAGCGGAAATCGGCGCTGTTTAACCCTTCAGAGGCCGCGGCAAAGATGGCCGGGGCGTCTGAATGACTGTCGATCATAGCTGCAGCGATCGGCCCCCCCGGACATGGCAGCGGGGAACCTTGTGAACGCTCCCATCACTACCATGTCCTGGTTTGCCCCACTTCCCGGGTGCAACAGGAAAGTGGGGAAACCGCCAATCTAGTACAGTCTAATGCATTGTCTATACAAATCCATTAGACTGTATTAACGAGCGTGCCACCTAGTGGTCAACCACCCTAGGTGGACTAAATGTTATAGTAAAAAAAAAAAAAAGAACTAAAGTTTTAAAGTACAAAAAAAAAGTATTAAAAGTTCTAATCACCCCCCTTTCTCCATTTTACAAATAAAAATAATAAAATAATAAAAAAGTTAAAAAATTTTTGGGTTTATCCCCCGCGTCGAAAAATCCGATCTATAAAAATATAACCATTTTTCCCATATGCAAAACACCGAAAAAAAAAAAATTCCGAACCCCAAACATTGTTTTTTTTGTCATTTAGTCAATTAAAAAAAATGGAATAAAAGTGATCAAAAATTTGCATCATTCCAAACTGTTTAGCGATAATAAGTACACTTCAGCCCCAAAAATTGCACCCTCACTGAACTCTGTAGTTTTTAGTACAAAAAATTTTTTTGTCGCACAAAAGACCCGCAGCGCAAATTTCAAAAATAAAAAATTTTGGGAATTTTTTTTAGGGTACCCAAAACATAAGGGAAACCCTAAAATTTGGTATTTCGGACGTATAAACCCTGTAGAATAAGATAACACATTATATTTACGTTTAAAAAAGCAAAACACCCCAAAACGGGCAAAATATTTTTTTTTTCACAATTTGTCCCACGGGTTTTTTTTTTTTGGGGTTTTTCCAGTAATTATGAAACAGTGAATAACACCATTTAAAATTACAACTTTCCTAAAAAAAAAACCCTCGTTCTATGTAGGTGGAAAAAAAAAAAAAGTTTGCTCTGGGAAGGCGAGGAGGGAAAAACGAACGTGTCAACAAAAAAAACGCCGGGTCCTTAAGGGGTTAATACTTGTATAAAAACTAATAGTAATACAATTTATTGTGTCATGGACTTTGTGTGGGCTTTAGTGCCAGCTGGTGCTGCTCTATTTTTTTTTGTTTTCTCGGGGGGGCACGTGACAAAAGGGCACATTCCCTTTCCCCCAGATTTAAATCTGCAATGTAAACAAAATAAAAATTGACATGTCAGTTCTTTGATAAAGAACCCTCTTGGATCTGGTGTCAGGCAGCCGTATGGTGGATTAGGTCTATTGAGAGAAGGCTAAACTATGTTCAAAACAAAGGCAAACACTGCCGCTGCAAAGGTAAAATCCACAGCACAAATACAAGGTTATCACTTTGGATTTCTACTGTGGGTTTCGCATTCGATGCTGTTTCACTTGGAAAAAGGTGATGTGTGAACATCTTATATTACTTAAAGGGGATGTATCGCTTCATCAGTTGGGCTGTTCTCTTGAAGCTTGATGCTCTCACTTCCTGAAATCCAGGGGCGTTTCTTCCCCTCCCACCTGGGTGTTTCTTTACTGATGACATCATCCCCCCTTCACTGTTCATACACGCTCCAGTGTGCCCCCCCCTCCACATATCACTGTTCCTCTCCCTATGCAGTCTTTTTTTGTAAAGCTGTGTACATACCATAGGCCCGCATTCAGTCTAAACAGTCTTCTATGAGCTCAGCACTGATCTCTCACAGCTGGAGGTTTACTACAGTTGAATCCATCCAGAGCACAGATCAGTCTGCCTTCATGTTTACATAAGTCACCGACGCAAAATTCTGCTGTTTTCCGATTGTAGCAGTAGCTGCAGTGTCAATGAGGAGCAGTTAGCTGTATAGAGTAAATTTTTTTGTCGGCCCCTACACGCAGGAGCATTAAGGCATCGTGGCACAATTCTGCTGTTTTCTGATTATAGAGACAGCTGCAGTGTCAATGAGAAGGCAGCTAGCTGTATAGAGTGAAAATGTTGTTGGCCCCTAATTCTGAGTGAGAGGCAGGAATGCAAGCTCCATGAATAGGGCCAGGAGCAGAATCCAGGGGCAGAAGAGAATGTAAATCATTAGACCCCTCAGCTAATGAAATGCAAAGAGGTGGGATCCGACCGGCACTGGAGAAGTTTGTTTATAGAAAACGAAGATAAGGCAAACTGTGAAAACTAGACAGCTCTGCTGATGACATCCAATTGCAGAGTTTCATAGTTTGTAAGGCCGAAAAAAGACAAACCCTCCATACCCGACAGCCCTGTTGTGTAAAGTGTTGATCCAGAGGAAGGCAAAAAAACCCAATGAGGTAGAAGCCAATGGTCCGCCTTTTAGGGAAAAATTCCTTCCCGACGCCAATCTGGCAATCCGAAAAATCCCTGGATCCAATACCCCTCTCCCTGAATCCTAGACACTATAACTTGTTATATATTATGCTCCAAAATGCATCAAACCCATTTTTTTTGAACTCCGTTATTGAATTCACCATGACAAGTTCCTCTGGCAGAGAATTCACAGTCCTCACTGCTCTTACAGTAAAGAATCCCTTTCATGTTTTATGTAAAACTTTCGTTCCTCAAGACGTAGAGGATGCCCCCTTGTTCTAGATACAGCCCTGTGTATAAATAAATCTTGGGAGAGATCTCTATATTGACCTTTGATGTATTTAAACATATTTATACTGTCCCCCGGAAGCCCGTACTTTTCTCTAAACTAAATAACCCTAATCTTGCCAATCTTTCTGGTACTGTAGTCCACCCAGTCCTTTAATTATTTTGGCTGCCCGCCTTTGTACCTGTTCAAGCTCTAAAATGCCTTTCCTGTGCACTGGTGCCCAAAAAAAACTGTACAAATTTTCCCATGTTTCAACCATACTTTAAAAAGGGAGAATAATGTTCCCCACATGTGCCCATGCCCCTTTTAATGCACCCCGATCCAATTAGCCTTGGCAGCTTGCCGACACGGGCGCTACATTTTAAGTTTACGCCCACAGGATTCCCAAGTTGCTTGTTTTCATTTCCCCTTTATTCGAAAAACCTTTTAATGTAAGAAAAAAACCCCTTTAAAGTACTAATATACCCAACTCATTTACAATTCCTGGCCTCAATTTTGAAAAACCCCCCCAGCATTCCTTTAGTTCAGTGCCAAAAAAAGAGCTTTTTCTAGTATTCCAGTGAGGACATTTATTCTTTCCCCCAACTTGTAAAGTAATCGAATTTAGGACAGCATATGGAAAGGGGCTATTAACCCCTTAACGACCTTGGCCTGCTTTTTGAGGGCAGGCATTTCAGGGGGTTCGCTGCACGACGTCTTTTGACGTCGCGCAGACATCGGGTTTCAGCCCCGGCGCCGAAATTTGCCGGGGGTTTGGGGCTGTGCAAAAAACCCGACCCCCCAAGAATGTCCGCAGGCACGGGGAGCGGGGGAAACCTCCCAGCCCGAGTTTACCCTTTGATTGCGGGGGTGCTTACCGCACGCAAAAAAAGGGTTCCCCTCCTGTCGGTGATGGGGAAAACGGGGGGGACCCGACAGAGCTCAGGGACCGGCTGCACAGCAGTTCTGGGACCTACAGGCCCCAATTTGTCTGTGTATAAGCCATGATTAGGACGCACTGTGTCCCTGTCCAAACACTGCCTTTTCAAACGACACAATTACCATGTTTACATTAAATGAATATCAAAAACATTACTAAGTGTAAAAAAAAAAAAAAAAAAAAAATTTAAAACATTTTTTCTCCCTTCGGGAGAAAAAAAAAAAAATACAAAAAACCCAAAAAAGTGAAAAAAAAAAATAAAAAAAATAAATAATAAAAAAAAATAAATTTTAATAAAAATAATTGTAAAACGCACAAAAAAAACCCACACAATTGGTATCCACCGACCCCAATAAACCCGTAAATTAATCTAACAAATTAAGGGGAAATGTGAATGGGTAAAAAAAAAATTTAAAAAAAAAAAAAATTTTAAAAAATAAAAGAAAAAAAAAACTCAAATTTTTTATAAGTGTACTTAAACATTCCCCCATAAAGTACAACTTGTCTCGAAAAAAAAGGGCTCAAAAGCTGCGTCATTGAAAAAATAAAAAAGTTACAACTGTTTAAAGCAAGGAGGCAAAAACTAAAAAAATGTTCTGGTCATTAACTACTTTTCAGGCGTTCGGCTTAAGGGGTTAAAGGATCACCCATTTTTTTCTCTTTAGTTCATTCGAAATTGCGTCTAGGTGCAAAGTAGTGCCAGTAGTTTTGTTTACCTGCAGCTGAACAGGATTCCTCACTGCTGCCACTGAGTAATGGGACTTGCACTGTGAGTGGCTGAAATACACCTCGTGGTTGTGTGACCCAGAAGTGAATCTCTCTTTCTGCATTCCTGTGGGTGGTTGAAAGTCAGTCTCATAGGAATGCATAGAGAGACAAACTTTCTGTCAGCATCAAATGCCAAGAGCGACATGTCAGAATTGGGCTTTGCCATTTTTTGGTGTATTTTGTGCCAAAAAACTGTTGCAGCCCTACTCTATACAGATATGAACTGTCGTACACCAAAACTAGGTGTAGTTTGCACCATGCATGACACATTCGAAGGCGCCTAAAGTGTCCTATGCAAGGTGTACCACACTCCAGATTTATGACAAGTTCATACATTCGGATGCGCTATGCACTCATTTAATGCGCCTTAAAACTGGCGTGGCAGCGCCTCTCTTTTGACATATCACCCATAGTGCCTTTCTGCCAATCAGAGTGCAGGTCATGTGACCTAACAGAGACTGTTGCATCAGTCAAAAATCATTTATTGAACTGCAGATAAGCAAAGTTACTGGCACTGCAGTGTACCTGAAAGCAATTTTTATTGAACTAAGGAAAAAAAATAAACTGAAGTGTTCCTTTAACTCCTTAAGCCGAACACCTGAAAAGTAGTTAATGACCAGAACATTTTTTTCGTTTTTGCCTCCTTGCGTTTCAACAGTTGTAACTTTTTTATTTTTTCAATGACGCAGTTGTATGAGGTCTCGTTTTATTCGAGACGAGTTGTACTTTATGGGGGAATAGTTAAGTTCACTTATAAAAAAAATGCAGAATTTTTTTCAATCTTTTTTCAAATTTTCTTTTTGATTTTTTAATTATTTTTTTTACGCAATTCACATTTCACACCTAATAACTTGTTAGATTAATTCTACAGGTTATTACGGTCGTGTGGATACATAATATGTGTATGTTTTTTTTTGTTTGTAATGTATGCACAATTAGTTTTTATTAAAAAATTTTTATTTTATTATTATTTTTTTTTTTACATTTTTTATGTTTTTTATTTTTTTTTTAAAACTCATAAGTTAACAATTTTTTTTTTTGTTTTTTTTTTACTTTAGTAATGTATTAATATTTCACATATCTAATACATTATAATCTGGTCAAATACACAGGTCATCAGGGCGCACACGTCTGCCCTGATCACGGGCTGTACACAGACACGCTGGGCTACCAAAGGTCCCCAGGGCTAACTGTGCAGCCTTTTCCCCAGGCTCTGGGGGGTTCCCGGGGTTTTCCAATCCCCCGAAAGAGCGGGAAAAACCCCTTTTGATTGTGCGCGTGACGATCCCTGCAATAAAAGGGGTTAAAGATCGCGAGCGGGGGTTTCCCCCCCAACCCTTTCTTCGGGGACGCGTGGGATCAGGGCTGTTTTATAAAACCCCCCGTTCTCCGCTCTGCGGGCGGGCTCCGCAAACCCCGTTCTGCACGACGGCAAAAAGATGTCGTGCAGACGAATACTTGAAAAGCCGACGTCAAAGACGGTTGGTGGTCGTTAAGGATTTAAAAAATCTGCCTGGGTTTTTCCCAACAGCACCTAAAATTCCCAAGGGAAAAGCCCTTTGTTTTCCCGTAAATTTCCCATTCAAAATTTTGAATATTGGGCAGCATGTATGAAGGGATGCGCCAGAAGTCGGTTTTTTTTTTCCCAACACCGGACACACCCCCTTTTTCGCATTAGTGTAATGCCTCCATACCCCAGTATCAAGGCCCAGGCACTTTTTAAGGGACTTGATTTCGGGGCGCGTCGGGAGGCAGGGAGCACTTAAACAAAGTTAGATTTACAGCTTCGTTCGGCAATTTCAGGCATTACTTGGAACAGGTAGAGCCTTTCAAAGGGTTTCCCTGACCGAAATGTCGTTTTAGGCTAGAATGCCCCTGATTTATGACCCCAGTAAAAACGGGTTCATAAATAGCACATCTATATAATATTATGTGCATGAAATTTGGCTTTTAAATGGAAAAATTTTCTATATTCCCCATAGATTTTTTTACAAATATACATATAAACTGTGAATCCCCTTTTAAACGGGGGACAAGCCTTTAAATCTGAAACCCTCCCCAATTTCCCCGAACTACTTAACTTGCAGTAGAAGTACAATGAAAGGTTTTGTTAATCTTACAATATAAACCTTTTTTGTAACAATGTATTACATTTTGATAGCTTTAGAGCAAAAACTGTTTTTTAGTTTGTAGGTTTTTACTGGCAAGTTTTTTTTTTAATTAAAACATTTGCTTTTGATTTTTACATTCTTGAAATTTTTAGTGACAGAGAGATTTTTAGTCAGTTTCCGCCTATGAACAATGCAATTCTTTGGAGCTGTTCCTTTGGGAAATTTTTTATCCCAAAATTTCCACCCTTTTGGTGTTTTTTTCCATATCTTTGATTTTTTTGCATGAAAGTGCAAATTTATTATTAAACTATCTTATGTTGTTATAATGGAAAAAAAAGAAACAAAAAAATTATACCCTTTGTAAAAACATTGGTAAATGGTTTCTTTTCCCTTTTGAAATGAAAGTAGGGCCCTTTAAGGCCACCATTAAGGGGAACACAACGTAACAGGTGTCAAGCCTGCAATTGTAAGCAGAATGCATTCCACAATACAAAAAAAAAAAAGGTTTACCCAAAAAAGGCTGAAATTATGGGGTTGCAATCACCAGGACAACCCCTCTAGGCTCTTCAAGGTCATCAATCAGAGAACATATTGTATTTAAAAACAGAGGATTTGGGAATTTGGGTTTGAGCAAAAAAAAGGCAAATGACTTTATAAATCAGAACTGGGAAAAAGCACATAAAAAAAAGACTTGGGAATTTCGGAGGAAAGTAAACACAACTTTGGGGCCCAATGCCAGGCGCGCTGCCAAGGCAAATAAACAATGGGATCCAACAAATTTTTTAACCATCCAACAATAAATAAGTTTGCCTCAAAATACAAAACTACAATATTGTTAAAGTTTTTTTCCCCGGTATAAAAAAAAACAGTGAGTGAGAGGAGGCAGAAAGGGAAACCCAAAGTGGTGAAAAAAGGGGGGTCACAGTATCAAGATGGTATTGACCGAACAGCAAAGGGGGGCATTAAATTACCATGGCAAATAGACTAAAGGGCAAAGGGGTAACAAATTTTTGAACTTTTAACTTTCGGGCTTCAAACTCACCATTTACTAAGCTTTTAATGGATGACCATCATTTTTAGGGCAATATCTTGGGTCTATACAAAATTTACTTGCAACTATTTAGCATAATTGTTATGAAATTCCGTCATGTAACTGCATTTTACTGTTTTTTCCCGGGGGGACAATTTTTTTCCTTGTGTACCATAAACAACCTTTCTCACATCCCAATAGCTTAGTTTTATTAGGCTTTTTCATAAGTGAAAGGCACTGTTTGAATCAAGGAGAAAGCCGAAGAATTTTCCCAAGAAAAAGAGAAGCCTCATCCAGCTCATCAATAGCGTCTCGGGCCCAAAAAAATTGCCAAACTGCTCATGTGAACCATAACAGCTAAGAAAGAAAGAAATCCCCATTCATTCCAAAACCAGAGGGGATCCGGCAAAACTTTTGGGTTTTTAAAAATGACTCTCCAAGGTCTTTCTTTTTGCAAAAAAAAACAACACTGGAGTTACTCTGCTCATGGCAAAAAAACTGGCCCAGTCGTCTTTACGCCCGGGAAAACAAATTGTTGCAAACTATTTTCTAAAACCCCATAAGTCAGAAGCACAGAAAAAGGGCTCAACCTTTACATTCCTCCTGCAGGGTGAAAATGAATTAAAAATCAAAAAGAAACCAATGGTTGGTCCCCTTTTTGGGGGGCAAAAAACGCCATTCTTTCAAGGCCATTTTATTTCCCAAAAAACCTAATCCCCTACGGGTAATTCTTCTCTGCGGAGGGAAAAAGTCTTAGAAAAGAACCCCCCATGTGGGGTCTTGTTTAGGCCTTTTTTGGGGGATGGACCTTTGGCCCCTACTGAAAACATCAAATTCTAAAGAAAAATAGCTTTTCAGTACTGGGCCCGGAAAACACGGGGGCAAGGCAAATCTGATTTCAGCTTAGAGAAGGTTCTTCGCCTCTGGTGGCCATAGCTTTGGGTTTTTTATTTTTCTTGTTGAGTGCCACCTTGGAGCCACCATCACAAGAAGTGGCATAATTGAATATTAAATTGGTGAAAAACAGGAACCGCTGTGTGGCCGAAGGTCGACGGGCCGCGGTCACTGCAGGGTGGCAGGGAATTTAGCGGGTCCTCTGCAGGCCATGTGACCTGATGAACCCAAGAAACAGAGGCTGCTCTGGGGGAAAGGGCACTTCTCTAACTTGGATAAGATGATTTTTATGACCTCAGAACCTGGGTTATGAACCGGTGGGATCGGATTGGGGGTGAAAACCAGGAGTCATCCCAAAAGACAAAAAATCACAAAAGTATAGGAGGTTTCCCAAAAAGTCATTGAAAAATTCCTGGGGGGACTGCCAGTTGGACAGAATCCAAAAGGGATTACCCGGTACTCAAAGTCCCTCACAATACTGAAGGCCATCTTCCCCCATGGGTCTAAAAGAATTGTATGTTTCCCGCGTATAATGTTGAAAAAAACTTGGCTTCAAGAGCCCAAAAGTTCAGTTCTTTAAGGTTCTTTACGGTTTTCTTATTGAACACGCAGTAATCAAAAACATGACAACTTTTTTTTTTCTCTCGAAGAAAACCTGGCCCAAGCTGGGGAGAAGGACTTACAAAAAACCCCTTTGGAGGTTTTTAAAAATATGTAAAGTAGTAGTCAGCCACCTGGCATTTAAAAGAATGGGTCAGCCCGGTGGAGGAAAAAACAGCCCTTTTGGGCAATGTCATTTAATCAAATCGAAAGGAACCCGCGTATTCTTCCCTATAAAATTTTAAAAAATTCCCCAGAATTTTTTTTGAAAAAAATAATATTAAAAAGTCCAAAAAATGTGAAAAGCAGTTTAAAAAACAGCCCCGTTTCGGGGCAAAAGCTCCTTATTCAGGGTTCTGGGGTTTTCTTGTATGTAAGCCAAAATGGCCATTTATTACTGACAACGGACTCATAACCATCGATAACCAACAATGTGTATGGAGGAAAAACCCCTTTAAACACCTAGTCTACCTTCCTTGTACTCCCCTTAGTGTGAGCGATTTTATCGACAAGTTGAAAACGGCAAGGTTTTTAAAGGGGATCGAAATTTCCGATCATCATAATTAAGGTTAAAATCTGTGCATCATCTATTAAAAACGCGCCTTTTTCGCGCTTCCGAATTTTGGCGGCCAGCAAAAAGAGATACAGAAAAGGCGGGGGAATTGTGTGCGACGTCATGATGGGGTGTGTTTGGGGGCATTGGCTGGAAAAATCACATGACCCCCGTTTTACATGAAACGTTTTTTTCAGCCCCCGTGTCTCTCAGCGTCTCATAGGATAGGGCCCGCGCTCTGCCTTTTGGCCAAACTCTCACGAAATTATTCTTTTTCTGGGACAAGGAAAACCCCTTTTAAAATTTGCTGGACCTTTCAATTTTGTTAATTTTGAGATTTGAACATTTTATGTAGTTAGCAGAGAATTTAAAGCAAATCTACCGCTGTAAATTCACAGCGGTGGGTGCGGGGGGGGGGGGCCCCGCGGGCAAACACAGACAAGCTCTATCTATAAAGAACCTGATAAAGTTCCCAAGACTTAGTGTAACATGTTGGGAATATCTTTATTTTTAGCAGTTGCTATTTAAATATTTCCTGGATATTGGCAGCCTTAATTAATTGGATAAACATCATTTTTAGTAATGCAGGGGCTCTTTTTTTGCTTCAAAACTCCACTTTTTTTTATCATTAATTTCAATGGTGTTCCATTTTAACCCCTTAACCCTGGACTGTTTTTTTCCCCCTTTCACTTTAAATTTTCAAACCAAACTCTTGTAGTACAAGGTTGTTTTTTGCAAAAAAAACCTTTTACGAAAACATCCAAGTTACGGTTTTTTTTAATTTTTCCAAACCCGCACGCTTGAAACCCGCATCCAAAATCTTTAAAAAAGCAATTCTATATTTACCACAGGTGAATTGAAAGTGCAAAAATAAGTTTTTATATCAAA
>JAODAL010023442.1:0-62676 GCA_025379985.1 Phyllomedusa bahiana | reverse complement strand
TGCCTTTTTTGTGTGAACAGGTCAATCCTGCTTCTCTCAGTTCCTTAGAAACAGCTATTATTTTAACAACCAATTTGAGAGAACCTGAGAGCAGTGACCAGATCCTAGGACATTGAGGTGTTTAATGTAAGGATCTTTGATGGTGATATAGGGCAGTGCAGGGGCTAATCTCAAATCCCAAGTGGTCCAGGTCAGGAGGGGGGTTGAAATAAAGACCCCTGATGAAGAGAAGTAGAAGAGTTAATGCTGCACACCTGGTGGTCCTGTATAAAGAAGGGGTTGATATGTTGCAGGGAAATGATGAAAATATATCCCTAAGGAAGATGATCAAATCACGGAAGATGTTAAAATAACAACTCTGTGGGTTTATTTCCCTAATGAAAGTCAGTGATTTGATCAAACCTCTGAACTGTTTTACTGAAAAGATTAATCATCTTCCTTAGGGATTTGATCAAATCCCTATTTTTATCATTTCCCTGCGACAGATATAAGGATCTTTAGTGGTATAGGGCAGTGAATACCTATCCCACTGGTACTCACATACCATATGTCAATTAAATGCACTTAACGTCTTTCTCCCGACGCGTACAGTGTGCCGGGAAACACGCTTAAAAATCATAGCACTCAATGAGTGCTATGTTTTTACTATATTTGCGGGCCATACTTTGGGCATATTACAGCGCAATTATGTTCCGAAGTATGCTCCACAAATACGCCGTGTGAACATACCCTACAGCAAAAAGAAAAATGTGCCCTTCCCAGGCTTTAAATTTGTATTTTGCATAGTACACAGTAAACCAAGACCACAACTGTAGACAGTAAAGAAATTAACTGTACTTATTATATCGACTGTAATTATTTATAAGGAAAGCTTTAAAAAGTCCTAACATTTTTTTGCTATGTTTTATCAAGTATTGGCTAGCATGCATTAAGTGACAATATAAGATCTCTATGCTCTATGCTCTTTTTGCTTGTAAATTACACTTCACATGGAAACTTTTAATGAAAAAATGGGTATACATTTTCTGTCACAGAGTGACACAAAGTTTAAAGCCTGTGCAAATAGGCTTGATTACAGTAGAACTATCCTTTGCTACTCAGATTTGCAAGTTGTGTTATAAAACAAGGAAACCATATGTCATATATTGAAAGACACGCTATCTTTACATTAATATTTCAAAGCCTTATAATGCCCACTAGATGTCACGGAATATGTTTATGTTATACACCAGTACGTTTTTAAAATATGATCTTAGTAGCTATTGTGGAAATTATATAATTATAAAGACATAAGAAATAGCAAATCATAGTGGTGTTTTTCGGGGAAAAAATATTATCTTAATACAACTAAGCTATTCTTTTTAGAAGTATTATGTTATTTAGAACAGTACATTAACAAGTTCGAGATTAATCTTACCATGATTTTCAAAGATTTTAGGAAACAATGGGCCGGTAATAGACTAAAATAAAAAATAACCAATGTTCACTTTTCCTGCCACTGTCTTTCCCTTTGGGTTTGTACCCTCCCGGGTTCCCGGGAAAAAAAAGGGGCTTCGTTACATCCCCTAAAGTGACTGTGCCCAATCCCGGGACCTAAATTTTGGGTTTTTTCATGTTTTGAAACCCCCATCAAACGGCTGAAAACCCAACTTGTTCCAGGCCCCACAAGCATTTTGTGTGAGGGTAAAAGCTGGGGACACTGGAGCTCCAGCAGCATAAAATGGAAAATTGTAGGAAAAGTCCCCAGCATTTTTTAAGCCCAGTTCTGGCTTGTGTAGTTCCAAAAAAATCGCTTAAAAACCCTTTTAACAGTTTCCAACATATTGAACCATAGAGCATTTAAGGACGAGAAATTTTTCTTACACACAAAACCATTTAAGTATACGCTAAGCTGTCCTCACATATTCAAAATTTTTCTTTGCAAAAAATTTGCCACCCTTCCTGCTATAAAATCATATTGATATAGATCTAACATATTTGAAAGCTGTAAAAAAATTTATCTTGGAAACATTTGTTTGTGTCTAGATTGCCTCTATTTTTATTATTTTGCATTTCTATAGTATATAGTATATAGTGATCCCTAAAACGCCCAAAAATTGTTCAAATTTAAAATTCTTTTCATTATTTTTCTAAATATTTAAAATAAAAAAATATAATGTAAACATTTAAGGCTTTTCAACCCCTTTTTTTGGGCGTTTATTTTCAGCAAAATGCGCGCCGTATTTGCACTGCTTTTAGGCTGAAAATCCGTCCATGTCTTTTCGGAAAACCATATTTTCTCATAGAGAACTTGGTTTCCCGTCTCTCCTCCCTGCTGGGCGAATACCCCGAGGGGGGGGAAAGTGACATGTCAATTATCAAGGGCGTGTGGGCCCCAAATAAAGACTGTCCCGCTGAGGGAAACGGGTTTTGCGGGGCGAAATCCCCCCCGCAATACTTGGCAAAAGCCGTGTGAACATTGCCTTACAGTATTGGTCAAACATATTATGTTGCAATCTTTTAAACCAACTACTGCCAGGGATTGTACTCCATAAATCTGGTATCAATAAAAGGAGCTATGCTTAAATTGAACTCTCACAGGAAATTGATACACTGTGTATACTATTTTTTAAAATAATTTGGGTAACAATTCTTATTCTCTATTTCTTGTTTTTTTTCATTTTTTTTCCCATTTTTTTTTTTAGGAAATTTTTTTTTCAATATTCCGGTATCGATTAATCTAATATCCTTATTGTGATTAATGTAATATAGTTTGATCCAAGTTGATCAGGGCATGTATCAGCACCCCCTTGCATAGGAAATAAGCCCTCCCGGGGAGGTTTTGCTTCAAAGGACCTTTTCGTTTTTTTCACACGCCCATAAAAGATTTGAGTCAGAAAATCAGGAGCCTTTTTTCACAGGATTATGGAATTGCAATGTCCCCCGTTCCATATTTTAGAATTGGGGGCAAGCCAAAGCCGACCCAAAGTTCCCCCCTTTTTGCCCCCGGAATGAAGATAAGGAGAATGTAATGGAATCTGGCAGCAAAGTCGTGTTTTGGGACAAATGTGCTGGGGTTTAGTTGGGTAAAAAAGGTCCAGAGCCCCCTTTCTTGGGGCCGGGAGGTTATACCCTCCGATTTGAGGGTTTAGCCCCCGGCCCAGAGGGGAGTAGGAAATCAAACTAGGGTTAAAAGTGTGTGCTGGGCAATAGCTTGCTGTTGTCTTCTGCAGGTTATGCCATGCTAGCATATCAGAAGGAATCAGGAATGCACTTGCATCACATGCCCCATGTAGTGCTTTACACAAAGGGCCCTATAGAAAACTGATATACCTTGTGGCTAATATGTTTGAAGCCCTTGCCTGAAATTTGAATTCAGCTTTTTTTTTTTTTAAAAATTAAAAAAATTTTTTATATATTTTAAAAGTGAAGGGCCCCAAGGTCCTCTTGATGGAAGGTATGTGTCCCGATGTCCCTGGCAGGGTGAAGTAAAAGCCAAGATGTTTTTTGTTCGTAACATAGGTTTCTGACATTGGTTGTTTGTATAAAAACAGCTCCCTTTAAAGCACTGATCCGGGTCGGCTTTACGGGGAAATGGCGAAGAGATGGTGGGACGGTCTTTCCCCACTCCAGGTCCAGGCTTTACCAGCCTGAAGAGCCTGGGAAGTGAGAGACGGGTGTGGTTCCAAGACTGAAGGGGTGTCATCTGAAAGGGGAAAGGCTCTATCTGGTTTATCTGGTGCTCTCCCATTTCATGGAGGATGATCCATAACGATCCAAGGGGGTGAGATCAACAACCTGGCGAAAATCTTTATGGACTGTTTAAAGGAAATAAGCTGTTGTTTTCATTTGTATCCACTGCACCAGACTTTATTTGTGGAAATTTGTGTGGGATAAAATAAACCAAAAAGTTTTACCTGAGCAAATTGCCCGCCGGGGCTGTTTACCCCAAGGCTCCGTATGAGCTACATCCTAAAGAAAAAAAAAATATTTTATATATTTTATATATTTATTCCCTGGATATGAAGGGTTTTTCTAGTGTGCCCTTTAAGGGAATTAAATATTCAATTTAAAACCCTTTTACTCTTTTAAACTTGACCCCCGAATCCACAGTCCCTGCCTCGGTTTTGTTATACCTACTGGGGCTGGTTTTTGGCCTGAAATAATCTGTTAAAGGACGGGCTTATATTAAAAAATTGGTAGTTTTACTGGGCTGGCAGAGTTCTGTTTCACTAGTGCTAGTAAATAGGGGTTTCTCAGCCATACTGGGTTGTTAGCGAGTGTCGTGCCACGCTGACAGCTATGTGGGCTCTCCATTCACATTCTCCGTGAAGGTATCCATTGACCTTACGTCCCCTTTTGGGGTTGTGGGGGACTTCTTTGTATACTTTCACATTTCGGGCATCGGCCCAGAAAAAATGCAAAACCCTTTGAACAAAAAAAATCCCTTTTGCTTCTTGGGTTTCTAACTAAGCAAATTGCAAACACAAAAAACAGGGGGCCCGGGGACGGGATGTGGCTTTCCACAGCTAATTTCCCCCAAGCCCAAAGGGAAAGTCCGGGGGGATGTGGGCCAATCTAGTCAATTTGATTTTTAAAAAGGGCCCAGCTAAACCCGGGTGGGGAAAACAGGGGAGTAAGAAACCCCCCCAAAACCTTGCTTTCTCCCCAAAGAAAAAACCCTTTTCCCGAAAAGGCTGAAAGCCATACTAACAATAAATTTTTATTATTATTATATTTATTTTTAAAGGGGCCCCTTGATTCCAGGGCGCTTTTACAAATTTGAGGGGGGTTTCATTTCATTTCATAAGTTTAAACGAGTAAAAGTGTAAGGGTTTAAAGACAAATTGGGGACGACAGAGGGAGAGAGGACCCTAACCCCCCGGGGCTTACCCAAACTACAAGGAGGGGGGAAAGGGGAAAGGAAGGGGAGGGGCAGACATGTCTGGGAAAGGGAAATATGAAAAATTTAGTGAAAAGGGTTTTAGGCAAGCCTTTAAGAAAGGGGGTTTTTAGGTTGCTTTTTGAAGTTGGGGAAAGTGGAGGGGAAGTCTGATGGTTGGGGCAGTGAGTTCCAGAGGTGGGTGAAGCCCCGGGGGAAAAAACCCTTGGGGGACCCGGGTTTTGGGAGGGAGCTTATAAGGGGGGAAACAGAAAGGAAAAAGGTCCCGTGGGGGAGCGGGGAAATGGGGTGGGGGAGAAAATTTGGAATTTTTGGGCCGGGATGTATGGAGGGGAGAGGCCATGGAGGGGCTTTGGGAGGGCAGGTTGTAGCTTGAAAAAGAATTTGCTGGGCAAAAGGGAATTCCCAGGGAAGGGGTTGGCAAGGGGGGAGGCAGAGGGGTAGCGAGGAGAGAGGGGGTAAGGACGGGCCCGCAAGTTTTAAGGGTGGGTTGGAGGGGGGCGAGGGGGCTAGCTGGGAGGCCAAATAAAGGTTTTCAGTAGTCCCAGGGGGAATACAAGGGGATGGACCGCATTTTTTTTTTGTGTCATAGGCCGAGGAATGAGCGGATGCGAGAGTGTTTTTCCAAAGGTTGGGGGCGGCAGGCAAGGTTGGGGGGTTTTGGGGGTTTTTTGGTTTTGAAAGATAAAACAAGTCTTGGGTTAGACAGCGGACTTGTTGGGGAACAAGGTGAAAGTGTAGGGGCCCTTGACTGTAATAGGGAGTTAAAGGGGGGGGGTAGAGTTGGTTTGGGGGAAAAAATGATGAAATTTCTGTTTTTTCCTTTTAATTTTTGTTTTAGGAGACGGGGTTTAGAAGAAGGAGGAAATGGAGGGAAAGACCCTTTAGGGGTCCGGGGGAGTAAGAAGGGGACATTGGGGCCAAGATGTAGAGGGTTTTTTTCATCAGCCCTTTCAGGGGGAATGAAAGCCATGTGAGGCTATGGCTGACCGGGCCAAAAGGGGGGTAAAATAGAGGGGAAAATAAATGGACCCCGGACTGACCCTTGGGGGGGCACCAACAGGGGATTTGGGGGGGGGAGGGGGTGGAGCAAGAAAAAGGGCGCTGAAATCCGATCAGTGGGGGTTTCGAGGGGAACCAGGAAAGAGCCAAGTCCCGGGTTCCCCCAGGGGGGAAGGGATTTGTACAGGGGGGAATGGTCCCACCCGTGTCAAAGGGAGAGGGGGTCCAAGAGGGGGCACAGAGAGTGGGGTGGCTTTTTGCGTTACTTTTTCATTAAATGACTTTGGTTAGGGCCGTTTCGGTAAAAGTGGGGGGGGTCCCCAAAACCAAAATTGTAGTGGGTCAAGGGAAAGGGTTGGGGGAGAGGGGGGAGGACACTAAATAGGGCTGCCCGTCGAGGAGTTTGGGAACAAAAGGAGCGTTTAAAAATGGGGGTAGTTGGAGGGGGAAAAAGGGGTTTTAAGGGGTTTTTTTTTTTAGGTTTGGGGGTGATAGAAACTTGGTTTTAAAAGGGAGAAGGGGAAAATTTCCAAGGTTATTGGGTAAGGGGTTTTAAGAGGGGGGTGAGTGCGGGATGATAGAAGACTGAGGTCTGGGGAGAGGTGGTGGCATGGTCAAGACTAGGTAGTGAGGGGTTTGGGTTTGGGGCCGTAAGGAGGAGTGGGTTGTCAGAGGACCGTGGGGAAGCAAGTTAAGGGGGGAAAAGCAGGGGTTTCAAAGGGGGAAGGGGGGGGTGGGGGGGACTGGGGGGAAGCTTTCTTTGATGAGGTTGATCTTCGGGGGAAGGAATCAAAGTCATCTGCTGGGAAAGGGGGGGGGGAGGAGGTGTTGGGGGACGGGGGAAGGGGAGTTGGGAAAGGTTTTTTTAATAATTGTTGGGGGTTTTGGGACAGGGAAAGGGTATGAGAAATTTTGGGGAAATAGTTCTGTTTGGGGTGAGGCGAGTGCGGACTTAAATGGGCTGCATGATGTTTGGGATAAGGCATTTTAAGGATTTAAAATTTTCTTCCAGCGGCTTCAGCAATTTTGGAAGCTCCCTTTTAGCTGTTTGGTAAGGGCTTGTTGCCGGGTTTTTGTTTATTTTGCGGGGTTTCTGTTTTTGGTGGGGGGAGGGGCGACTGAGTCAAGGGCGGTGATGATTGTATGGTTTTAGAAAGTGGTGGCTGCGTTCCCGGGTCATTGGAATGAGGAAATATTTGGGAAAAAGGTGTAAGAGAGTCAGAGAAGTGTGGGGGGTTAGGTTTTGTAGATTCCTGCGGGGTTTTTCTGGGTATGAACCCGGGGGAAACAGGTGGGGAGGAGATAGTGGTGAAGGGAAGCAGGTTTTGGTCAGGGTATAGGGGGTGGAGGTTAGAGATGTCAGATGGGGGGAGAGGCGGGGGAAGATGAGGGGCCAGTGTGGTTCCATCTTTTGTGGGCTCCTAGGGCCATTGGGGGGAGGGTTTAAGGGGGGAGCCCGAGTGAAAGGGGTTTGGGGTTTGGGAACAGAGTGGGGGGGGTCCCAATTTTGGGGTTTTTAAGGGCTCCAGGGTGATTTGTGGGGATGTGGTGGAAAGAAAGGGGGGAGAAGCCAAGGGAAAAGGGAAAGGTGGGTCAAGAAAAGGTTGGGGGGTAAAAATTTCGGACAGGTGCACTTCAAAGGAGAAGGTGTGGGAAGGGAGAAAGGGAGCGGGGGCAAAAAGGGGCAGGGTGCAGAAGGGAGGCCGCGCCCCCCAAACCCTGCTTGTTACCAGGGCGAGGAGTGTGGGTTTAAATTGGGGCCGCTAAAAGGGAGAGGTGCGGCAGGGGAGGGTTGGGGTCAGAAGGGGGGCAGCCAGGTTTCAGTCAGACCAAGGGAAAAAGTAGGTTGCGTGAGAAAAAACACTAAACTAAACATGTGTCAGCAGCCTGAATTTTGGGGGGGGGGGGGGGGGGGGGGGGGGGGGGGGGGGGGGGGGGGGGGGGGGGGGGGGGGGGGGGGGGAAAGGGGGGGGGGGGGGGGGGGGGGGGGGGGGGGGGGGGGGGGGGGGGGGGGGTTGGGGGCCTATCTAATTTGGCTTTTTTAAACCCCACCAAAAGGGTCCTTACCTTTTTTTCCCCTGCATTTGAAAATTCTCCCGGTTTCCTGCCCAAAAACCTGGTTTGGGGGGATGTACAACCCTTATATACTTTTCCCGCACTGCCTTAAAAATACACCAAAAAACACACACAAACAGTTTTTTGTAAAAAAATTAAAAATTTGGGGTCCCTCAAAATAACCCAAAACGCCTAATTTCTAAACCTTTTGGGAACAAAAGTTTAGTAAAATCTCTATGTGAAAATGGGCAAGCTTTGGGCCCAATTTCCCATTTTTCCCCCCATGGTTTTCAAGTGAAATCACAAGTGGTTTTCAAGGTCTCAGGTGTGTTAAATTGGGTTTTTTATCCCCTCTTAAAACTCTTCATAAATGGGCCAATTTGGGAAATTTAACTTTGGGCCACCTCATGGCAATGAACTGTCTGAGGATCTGAAAAAAAAGAGTTGTTGCTCTACATAAATATGGCCTAGGTTATAAGAAGACTGCCAAGACTCTAAAACTGAGCTGCAGCCAAAGCAACACCACAGGAGGAGGAGCAGTGTATGTAGTAACAAGTGGGTTCTGTATGGACAGGAGCATAGAGGTCAGTGAGGGGGCTACCACATCAGTATTTATGTGGAATATGTGCACCAGTCTGTATGTGAGATAAGAGGGGTCATTTAAGGCATGTAAATTGTAAAACTACAAGAGTGCAGAGCCATCTGTCATACCCAGTTCAGCTTTGCAGTCAGTGTAGGGGGCTATATTCCCCCAATAACTGGGGCTTTTATATCAGCTACAGGAGAAAAAATGTGTTGGAAGAATACATGAAAAAGCTTTTTTCTGACCTTAGTTTCCTGTGGTTCTACTGCAGTATCTGCAGGGATATGGCGAAAAAGGTATCTCAATGAAAACATACTACAGAGCCAAGTAAACATTATGTAAATGATGCCTAGTTGGAAACCTTTGTTTTCCCCACATCAAAAGGTTGGGTGTTGGGGAGACATGTGCTGCGCCACCCACTCACCTGTGTAGCGGAGAGAGGCTCCTGTTACACTCACAGTCAGCAACTGTATTGAAGCGCTGTACAGGAATGTGCAGCATGATGTTGGACCAAGCAGAAGGGCCAAGCTGTTACATATAAACTCACTGTACTGTGTCCTGTACTCAGCAGTGTAGTGGAGATCAACTCAGCTGCTCCTACCTCACTACCTGCGGCCGACTGTTACTGCTGCATTTAGTGCACACATCAAAGTATGAGATATAGAACCCGACATGGACAGTACTAAACTGGGGAAAGAGCTGTCTAATCAAAGCTCCACTGTTCTCTGTACTCAGCAGTGTAGCAGATCGATATTTCTATCTATACATACAGTAGATTGCAGCCAGTCCTGGGACAGATTTTCTACCTTTAAGTGGTTGTATTTTCTATTACAGACATGAGCCTAGGATGAGGTAATATATATATATATATATATATATATATATATATATATATATATATATATATATATAATACAGTGAAGGAAATAATTATTTGATCGCTTGCTGATTGTGTAAGTTTGCCCACTGACAAAGGCATGAACAGTCTATAATTTTAAGGGTAGGTTGATTTTAACATTGATAGAATATCAAGAATAATAATAAATACATTTAATTTGCATTTTGCAATGAGAAATAAGTATTTGATCACTCTGGCAAACAAGACTTAATACTTAGTGACAAAACCCTTGTTAGCAAGCACAGTTGTCAGACATTTTTGTAGTTGATGAGGTTTGCAAACATCAGGAGGAATTTTGGTCTACTCCTCTTTGTAGATCATCATAAGTTTTCTATGGTATTTAGGTCTGGAGATTGGCTAGGCCACTCCATGACCTAAATGTGCTTCTTTTTGAGCCACTCCTTTGTTGCCTTGGCTGTATGTTTTGGGTCCTTGTCTTGCTGGGAGACCCAGCCACGACTCATTTTTAATGTCCTGGCGGAGGGAAGGAGGTTGTCATTAAGGATTTTATGGTACATGGCTCCATCCATTCTCCCATTAATGCGGTGAAGTAGTCCTGTGCCCTTAGCAGAGAAACACCAACAAAACATAATGGCGGACATATATGAAAACTGTCTCGGTCTAAAATTTTCTTTGTTGCCCATAGCAACCAATCAGAGCGCCCCTTTCATTTCTTCAGAGCACTATATGAAATGAGAGGGGGGCTCTGATTGGTTGCTATGGGCAACAAGAAAAGTGTTAGACCTAGACAGGTTTCATACATGTGGCCCAATGTTTCCACCTCCATGCTTGACAGTGGGGACCGTGTTCTTTGGGCCATAGGCAGCATTTCTCTTCTTCCAAACATGACTAGTTGAGTTAATGCCAAAGAGCTCAATTTTTGACGCATCTGACCACTGCACCTTCTCACAGAATCATCCAGGTGTTCATTGACAAATTTCAGATGGGCCTGCACAAGTGCCTTTTTGAGCAAGGGGATCTTGTGGGCACTGCGGGTTTTTAAACCATTATGGCGTAATATGTTACCAATGGTAACAAGTTCCCCCATGTAGTTTTTGGCTGATCTCTCACCTTCCTCATGATCAAATATACCCCACGAGGTGAGATTTTTCACTGTGCCCCAGATCGATGTCAATTGACAGCCATTTTGTATTTCTTCCATTTTCTTACTATTGCACCAGGAGTTGTCTCCTTCTTACCCAGCGTCTTACTTATAGTTTTGTAGCCCATTCCAGCTTTGTGCAGGTCTATGATCTTGTCACTGACATCCTTAGAAAGCTCTTTGATCTTGTCCATGTTGTAGAGGTTAGAGTCTGACTGATTAATTGAGTCTGTGGACAGGAGTCTTTTATTAAAGGTGACTATTTAAGACAGCTGTCTTTAATGCAGGTAACGAGTTGATTAGGAGCGTCTAACTGGTCTGTAGGAGCCAGAACTGTTAATGGTTGGTAGGGGATCAAATCCTTATTTCTCTCAGCAAAATGCAAATAAATTTATAGAATTTATACAATGTAATTTTCTGGATTTTATTTTGGATATTCTATCGCTCAATGTTAAAATTTAACCTACCCTTAAAATTAAGTCTTTGTCAGTGGGCAAACTTACAAAATCAGCAAGGGATCAAATAATTTCCTTCACTATATATAGTGGTTCAAATTGTGTTACTGCAGAACATTGCCCTACAGTTGTCTTTTAAGCACAGACTACAGTGTAGATCAGTACTCTCAGCCAATGCATGGATTAAATTATATCTGTAGAATGTAATTTTTTATTTCTAATTGCATGGTTCAATGAAGGATATTTTAGTGAACATATTGAAACCTTAATTTAATCTTTGGTTATTCTCTGTATTTTTTAAGAATCTAAGACGGAACTATTATAGCAACTGGAGGAGTCATAACAGGACTGGCAGCCTTAAAGAGGCAAGATTCAGCCAGATCACAGCATCTTTTGTCTCGACCTACTTCACCACCTCCAGAGAAAAGACCTGTAAGACGTCGCCCAAGAGCTGATGTAGTAATTGTCAGGGGGAAAATTCGCCTGTACTCGCCATCTGGATTTTTCCTTATTCTAGGGGTTTTAATTGCTGTAGCAGGAATTGCAATGGCTGTACTTGGCTACTGGCCTCAAAAGGAAACCTTTTTAACACCAGAGCTTACACTAGATGTTAATAAAACAGAAATTCTTAGGGACACTGGGATGATGGTAAAATTTTTTGAACAGCATCTACATTCAGAAAAAATGAAAATGCTGGGCCCCTTTACTATGGGGATTGGTATATTTATATTTATTTGTGCAAATGCTATCCTACATGAAAATCGAGACAAAGAGACTAAAGTAATTCATATGAGAGATATATACTCAACTGTCATAGATATTCACAGCATGAGGATCAAAGAACAAAAGCATCTCAATGGGGCTTACTCTGGCTTGTATGGAGAAACAGAGTACCGTCCTTCTGAAAACCCATGTGCATCTAAGCTGGCAGCCAACACAATTGCATCCTTTCCTGGGAGCTATAGGAGTTGCAGTTCTATTGAGGATGAAGACAACAACTCCCGAGAAAGTAAAAGCTTTACAAATCTTCTGCCTCCACTTCTTATGGAGCGCTCAGGTTCTGTGTTTGGTCTTCATGGCCATTCCAATAGAACAGGAGATGACAAAAACATCAGCTCTAAAAAATGTGAAACAAAATCAATAGTGTCATCGTCAATCAATGCTTTTACACTGCCTGTTATTAAATTGAATAACTGTGTGATTGATGAACCGGATATTGATAATATAACTGAAGACTTAGAAATCAGTAGTAGCAGACCTAGAAATGTATCAATGGATTCATTGTCCTTTACACTGCCAGATGATGGAAATAGACCATATAAACCCCCTAGTTCATCATTATCACGAAGTTACTCTATTATGGAACCAATAAGGTATGACTCTATAGCACCAGCCAATAATAATGGAAAACTTTTATGCCCAGGAGCTGATAAAAAGCAATTTGGATCTAACACATCTTTACATATTTTATCTTCACATTCCAAATCTTTAGACTTAGACAGAGGTCCTTCAACACTAAATGTTCAAGCAGAACAAAGAAAACACCCAAGTTGGCCTAGACTTGACCGTAGCAACAGCAAGGGGTATATGAAGCTTGAGAATAAAGAAGATCCAATGGACAGGTTGATTGTACCCCAAGCACCACCAGCAAAAAAGGAATACTCCAACAAGGAGAAGCTTCTTATGATTTCAAGATCTCACAATAATTTGAGTTTTGAACATGATGAGTTTTTGAGTAATAATCTTAAAAGAGGAACATCAGAAACCAGATTTTAAATTCTGTTTAGGTACTTTTCTCCCCTGTGTAAAATTTAATTTGGAAATATTCAAACCTTTGACAGATGCTATGAAAATGTAATTTGTGTTTTTATCAGAAAGTTGACAAATATTCTCATTTGAAATATGTAGAGGTCATCACTTCTTTTAGTTGTACCCTGTTGCCACTCATTTGGATATGAATACATCTCTGCTAATAAAGCTCTGGGAAGAGCACCAAACAAAACGTTTCAGTTATTCTACAATTATACTTTCTCCCTCTATCTGATATTGAGCACAAGAGGTACTAAATGTACATTGGATATTACAGTTGCTGAAGCAAAATTGCAATGTCCTGGGAGACTCATGCACAGGTCCTATTGTTTAGTATGGCCAGCCAGGCTAAAATTTAAACTTTAATGCGACCAATTTAAGTAATCTAAAATAGTCTTGCATAAATATTTAGTAAATTAGCAACTCACAATTCCTTTCTAGATAGTAGGTCTAGTGCCTGCAGTACACTAGCTAGCTTGTAAATTGCACTGACTAAGCTAAAAGATATTAGCTATGTTCTCCCGACATGTTTCGCTAACATGTTTTCTTTTTTTTTTTGTTGCTCCTGAAGACGCAGTTTTAACAGCGAAACATGGGAAGCATAGCTAATATTTTTTAGCCTAGTCAGTCACTGCAATTTACAAGTTAGCTAGTGAGCTGCAGGCACTAGAACTATTACCCTGTTTCCCCGAAAATAAGACAGTGTCTTATATTAATTTTTGCTCCTAAAGACGAGCTAAGACTTCTTTTTAGGGGATGTCTTATTCCTCCATGAACAAGAATTCACATTTAGTGTTGAACAAAACATTAACATGTATTAATATACTGTAGTGATTTCATCAAAAACATCAGCATAAGCAGCCAAACTCTGAATTGCATCAAAAACATGCACCATGTCTTATTTTCGGGGGTGTCTTATTTTCGGGGAAACAGGGTAACTAGACAGGAATTGAGAGTTGCAGCAGTACCTAATTTACTAAATATTCATGCAAGACTGACTACTTTAGATTGCTCAAATTGGTTGCATTAAAAGTTAAGTTTTAGCCTGGCTAGGCAGGAATTCTTCTGTTAGTTTAGCTTGGAGAAAAAATTGGCTATCCGCTTTTTTTTAGCATACTAGTTGATTTAATTGAATTAGCCAACCAGCTAAATTTTGCGTACTCGCTACAGTATTTCTACTATTTAGTATGGAACCTATGCACTAGACTCTTTAGGCACTCACAGTAGCTGTACTGTCCAGTGTGCACCCTCTGTCTCTCAATGCCAGATTGGGTATGATCATTGAATTGAGAGGATACTTTAACAGTCCATCTTTTTTTACGTAGGTGTGGATCTACCACACGATATAGCTATAGTTATCCCTCCTGAACACTGCTTACACAATGCAGAACATTGGTGCAATAAATTGAACAAAGCTACCACTTTCAAAACTTGTATTTACTTTCCCTAATGGGAGGAGATTGTTTTGCCCCTTATCTTCACTCATGGAAATCTTTTATTATAACATTTTCTGACATGTCGTTGTACACAATCACCTTAGAAACCCTCCAGTTGCACAAAACCTTTCTGAAATAAAAGTCTGCAACTAATCCAAAATAATTATTTTACTGTATAGTTTACTACAAATAATTTATTCATGGGTAATTTCCATTGCAATGATACAAGCATCATGAAAAATATGATGATAAGGCCACCAGAAATCACTATATAAACCCAGATCCTATGTTCAGAATGTTTATAAATATTACCAAATTCATTTATATGGGTGTCTATGACCCAATTATACAAAGTATTCTTTTTATCATTGTTCATACATTAGTCTTTCTATTTGTGTAGAGCTATATATTTTTTTTCTACCGGTAGATGTTGCACATTGTGACCATATCAATCAAGTCAGTAATTAATGTAGTTTGGGTAAGCCAAAGAAATGTTCCCATGGAATTTTATAACTAGCATCAGCCACTTAGGTTAGATCTAGAAGTATATAGACAGTGGCATACTTTTCATACTTTAGCCTCTATACACCAACAAAACCATCAATAAGTCATTAAAATGTAGGCTTTTAACTTTAATTCGGTGCCATGACAAAAATATTACATTAACCATTTAAGAATTACAGTCCTTCACAGCTCAGTCCTGAAACAACTTTATTTGAATAGATGAAACCAAGATTTAAGGCACTTTCTCACCACAATGATTTGCTTTCAATAAGTAGGGACAGTTAAATAAAGACTTGTCAGGAGATAAGACTGGTCAGGAGATAAGAGAGATTTTATCTGCTCTTAGTGCATGCAAGTGTTTCTAGGTAACCATTTATATTTCCCTTCCTGATTATACATAAAGCAGGAAGTGATGTCACCACGGTCGTAAAAGCAGAGGCTTTAGCTCTAACAAGATTAGATTAATTACTTTTGAAAGGCAATTGTTTTAAATCCTTAAGATCTGTAGCTTTAACATACAAACTAAATCTCCTGCACTTATTTCACTGTAACAATCAGCTAGTTATAGAGGAAAATATGCTAATAAGTGCTATACAACCACTCACAACCTGACCAGGAAGTGTGAGTCTGAAGCTGCCAGTGACTCTGTGAAACAACATAGTAAGAAAACCCTTTTAATTAGCACCAGAAAGTAGAAAAGGAATGAGTCATATTTTGATATTTTTCACATTAAACTTACATTAAGTAGTGTTATGACATCAGTATGTATGGCTCCCAATAGAACTGAGTAGTTGCTATTTAGTGAAAATGTGGCTATAGACAGATGAAGTATGCGGACTTCTGAAGTTTGTAGTATAGAATAGAACTATACTTTCTTCTCACATTCTATTAAATGAAAAAAAATATAGGATTGTTCTTCACGGCATAGCTTAAAAATGACACAAAACATACAACATAAGCCCCCCAATACCATACTCTGGCAAATTAATTGAATATTCTACAATGGTTGATTCAGCCAAATGATCGCAACCTGATTGAGCATGTGCTTCACTGATTGAAGGCAAGACTGAAAGCAGAGAAATCACAAAGCAAAGCAACTGAAGATAGTAGCAGCAAAGTGCTTCCAAAATATCTCAAGGGAGGATTCAGTATTTGTTGATGTCCATGCATTCAGTCCTCTAGGCAGACATTAAAACTGATAAATATTGGCATGCAGGTACTGCATATACTCATTCACAATTATGTTTGTACAGTTACTTTAGAGCCTGTGAAAATGGAGGAGCTACGCGTAAAATGTCTGTAACTCGTAAATGGTTAAAGCAATTTCTTGTCTCTTTAATTAAATATAAAATGAATACACTTCATTGTCACATCACTTTTTTAGATCCATTCTGGTGGTTGTGTACAGAGGATAAATTCTATGAAATGTGTTGCTGTCCACAAACTTCTGAATCCAGTTGTATATGGGCAAATGTCTTACCAAAGGCACACTGTAAACATTTATAGAGGTTCTTGACTACTATCTAGGATTGCCTAGTCTACTTTCTTATGGCTTCTATGTTACCAGATACATGTATCCAAATATAAAAAAATTATTACAGTATATAGGACTTTTTTTTATAAGGTTTCTTATATTTGCCTTGTTTGGGGTTTCTATGCTTTTTTTATATTACATGTGAGTTTTAATTTCATGATGTAAAACTCTGTGTTTTCCAAAGTTTTATTGACATATCCTGCTGATATTGTTCTATGTAAAGATTACTTAGATTAGCATAGACAGTAGAAAAGAAATCTCTGGGATAATTCATACCGAACATATGTGAGAAAATAAAGTAGTGAAATATCAAATAATTTATTGGTATGACATTGTTATATATAAAATAACATAATTATATTTACATAATAATAAAATACTTTAATAAAATAAAATCTACTTAAATATATAGAAATATGTAAGAAAAAGAGCTTTGCTGAATCATAAATGACCCATTACTTTATATCAAACATGCTAGGCAGGAAACAGTTTTTAACATTTTCTAGTTAAATATATCTCTTTTATAAATGTTAGTATTTGGAATAAAGCTCTGTATTTGAAGTGACTTTTCAGAAAATATTAGGAAATTAAATACCAAATTATGTTATCAACAGAAATGGCTCAACTGCGTCTAACAGCGCATAAAAAACAGTACTAAAGTGGAAAAACATTTTTCTAATACTTTCTGGGAAGTATCTCAAAAAAGCTACACATTTAGGCTTCACAAACAACCTTTTTTCTTAGAAAAATGCCACTGGAGTTTTTAAAACAGTGTTTGGAGCCAAGGCTAGAATTAAACTCCAACAAAAAGGAAAAGTGTAAGTACTTACTTTATATTTTTATATAAAGCAGTTTTACAAGTAGACTATCAATTGCAGTCCACTTGTCACTGCTTTTTGTTTGTTGTTTACTGGAAACAATTTATTTGTAGGAAAGAAAGCATAGTAAATTATTGACATGAAACATATGCAGGCATAATACACACAAATAAACGACCTTTTAGCTATTAAAGCCTATGTCTATGCCATGGGAACAATAAAGTATATATTTGAGTACCTATTTAAAGGTATTCCAACATAATCCAGCAGTGGAGATTTTACACATCATGTGAATGCTCCCTTACATGCAGAATGCGGCTTTTATCTGCCAATTTGTCTATGGCGTAAAATGATGCCATATGTAAATTTCACTTTATGTTTAGAGATTTCAAAGAGACAGAACCAAGTTTGATAAACTTCAGTAAACACATAAGGCGACATGTATGAATGTTGGCGCTGACAGGCCAGTTCTAAATCACTTTAAGGTAGTATAGTCGACGCCAGAATGTATGAACCTGTTCTTCTGCCGGTCATACATACAGTAGCAGTGTAGTGCCATTACGACAACTCAGGCTTAGACAAACCACCTTTAACTTGGTCTGGCTGCTCTAACTGTTCTGTGCCTAGATTAAGCATCAAAGAGTCATAAATGTGTCTACTTCTATGAATGTGGTGTGACGCCCCCAGAACGCCCCAAATCTTTGGTGCACTTAAAAGTGTTTTTGGCGCATTACAAAGGGACTTATCATGCCAAAGTTTGGAGTGTGTTTGTTCATACATTCTTTTTGGCTCAAAGTACACCAGAAAACTGGCACAGCCCCATTCATACATGTCGCCCAAAATGGCTAATACTGTATCTCTCATAGGGGTTTGTTAGAGATGCTGTTGTTTGTTAGCCAGGGTCGTAGCGTCAACTGGTAACCCAGGCAACGTGTGCACTTGTAGCTGTTATTACTTTATTATAAATTTTAGCAACACATTTGATATTTAGACTTTTTCAAAACTGAGAACTGACCTCTGCTATGGAAGCAGCAACCTAGTTATATGTTATTTACACATGTCCATATAAAGGTCTATTTGGAAGTGCTGGGTATGTAAAAATAATCTATTTACTTCTTAATTTCCGCTTCTAGAAAATGTTTCTGGATATAAAAAAAAGTACCAGTTGCAGCTGAGGTTACTAAGATCGTATCTCAAAGGTTGAGATTTCACTATGTATGCTGTGTATATCTTAAAAAGCTTAAAAAAAACATTATTTTGTTCTTTTAAGAGTTTAATTATTACTCCACATTAGAGATACAGTATCTTACAAGAGTGACTACACCCCTCACATTTTTGTAAACATTGTATTATACCTTTTCATTGGGACAACAATGAAGATATAATACTTTGGTACAATGTAAAGTAGTCAGTGTACAGCTTGTATAAGAGTATAATTTTGGTGTGCCCTAAATAACTCAAAATACAGCCATTACTGTCTAAACTCAGAAAAGTGAGCACACCCCCTAAGTGAAAATGGACAAATTTTCCTTTTTCCTTCTCCATCATCATGTGACTAATTAGTGTTACAAGGTCTCACATGTGAATGGGGAGCAAATTTGTAAAATTTGGTGTTATTGCTCTCACACTATGTGGTACTCGTCACTGGAAGTTCAACATGACACCTTATGGCAAAGAACACTCTGAGGTTCTGAAAAAAAAATGGCCTAAGCTATAAGAAGATTGCCAACACCCTGAAACTGAGATGCAGCGTGATGGCCAAGACCATACAGCTGTTTAACAAGACAGGTTCCACTTAGAACAGGCCTCGCCATAGTCAACCAAAAAAAGTTCAATGCACGTGTTCAGCATCATATCCAGAGATTGTTTTTTCAAAATAGACATATGAGTGCTGCCAGCATTGCTGCAAAGGTTAAAGAGAGGGGAAGGTTGGAACAGCCTGTCAGTGCTCAGACCATACGCTGCATAGTAAATCAAATTGATTTGCATGGATGGAAGCCTCTTCTAAAGATAATATACATGAAAACCCGCGAACAGTTTGCTAAAGACAAGCAGAATAAGGACATGGAATACTAGAACCATGTCCTGTGGTCTGATGAGACCAAGATAAACGTTTATGGTTCAGATGGTGTCAAGTGTGTGGCAGCAACCAAGTGAGGAGTACAAAGACAGTTGTGTCTTTCCTACAGTTAAACATGGTGGTGGGCGTGTCATGGTTTGGGGCTGCATGAGTGCTGCTGGCTGTGGGGAGCTACAGTTCATTGAGGGAACCATGAATGCCAACATGAACTCTGACATACTGAAGCAGAACATGATCCTCTTCCTTCCAAAACTTGGCCCCCGTATTCCAACAGGATAATGACCCCAAACACAACTAAAAAATTACCAATGTCTTGCTAAAGAAAATGAGGGTAAAGGTGCTGAACTGGCCAAGGGTGTCTACAGACCTAAACCCTATTGAGCATCTGTGGGGCATCCTCAAACAAAGGTCTCTAAAATCCACCAACTTCATTATGTTGTCATGGTGGAGTGGAAGAGGATTCAGGTGGCCACCTGTAAAGCTCTAGTGAATTCCATGCCCAAGAAAGTTAAGACAGTGCTGGAAAATAATGGTGGCCACACAAAATATTGACACTCTGGGCACAATTTGCCCGTTTCAGCTAGGGGTGTACTCACTTTTGTTGCCAGTAGGTTAGACTTTGATGACTATTATGAGGGCATATTAAATTTACACTGTTATACAAGCTGTACACTGACTACTTTACATTGTATTAATGTGTCATAGCTTCAATGTTGTCCCATGAAAAGATTTAATACAATATTTACAAAACTATGAGGGATGTACTCACTTTGGTGATACTATATCTGCTTGGTTCTTCAAAGATATCTTATTGATTAGTCATGCACTGTTCAACACTTTTTAGAAGGCAAAGCATTAAAGAGTTTATATTGGAATATGAGATAACCTGTACAGTATTATTAGTCCTTGCTTGACACGTTGGTCATTAGGTATGTGTGGCATCCAGAGATTCTTAGATGGAAAAAAATGCCAGCATTAGACTATGCTTAAAATTTTTCAAGTTTTGCCCAAAACATTAATTCAAGCCAAAAGCACTATCTGCTAGAATTAACTGTATACATGTAGTGTCCACCATGTGCTCAATGATAGACAGTGATTTTCTATATGCAGACCTAGAAAAGAGAAACAGGAAGCACACTCCCTGGTGTAGTATGCCAAAATTTTAGGACAGGAATAGGTAAACAATATAGTATGCATTCCTATAGAGTTTTGCAATCATAGTCATAGTCAACTCTAGTCAGCGTGTATGTCCTGCAGCAGCTCCACAAGGCCGCCTTACCCACTGATTAAGAAAGAAGTATGTTCAGAATAGGGATATGTGGAATCAGATTTACTCAAATCCACTGATTTGAAAATGGAGCTTAGTGGTGCTGGAGCATCATTTGTTTGATGATCTCAGTTTTGTGTAGTTGTACTTAGGTGCAAGTAAACCTGGTTAACCGAATTCAACTATGTTCAACCTGTTTTAAAATCTCTACGGAAACCCAAAAGCAACTTTTTATTGTTCTGGAAGTACTGTAAAATATTTTTTTCTATTTTACCTTAATTGTATATAGCCACAGGGTGAACTTGTTCATCAGGCTATTCACTTTGATAGAACTTACAATGTATTTTTGTTCTTTTTATATAGTTAAATGTATAAATGTAGCATTCTTTAAAATGGCTGTGCTATGTGAGTGTTGGGGAGCAACATACCATTAAACTGCCAGAAGCAAGTTTAAGGAGTGTTACATGTGTTATGGTGTTTTCCCATTTAACATGAACCTGGTAATCAAATATACAGTTATTTGTCTATTCGGTAATTTATAAATCAGTTACATCTAGGTTGTGCTCCTCTTCAAATAAATTGAATTATTCCCTGCACATTATCATTCAATAATTTCAGTGAAGATTTTTATACAGTTGAAACCAGAAGTTTACATACACTATATAAAAAGACACATATGCAAGTTCTTCTCACTATCTGACATGAAATCAGAATAAGGCTTACCCATTTTAGGTCAATTAGGATTATCAAAATTATTTATATTTGCCAAATACCAGAATAATGAGAGAAACATTTTTAAGGCATTTTTATTACTGTCTGCAAAGTCAAAAGTTTTTATACACTAGGATTACTATGCCTTTAAAAAATTTGGGACAGCCAATATGATGATGTCATGTCTTTGGAAGCTTCTGATAGGTTAAATGGCAACATCTGAGATAATTAGAGACACGCTCGTGGATGTATTTTATAATGCACACCAGAAACACATGGTAAAGTCTAAAGAAATCAGCCAAAATATCAGGAAGAGAATTTTGGACTTGCACAAGTCTGGATCATCCATGGGTGCAATTTATGGATACCTGAAGGTGCCTCGTTCATCTGTCCAAACAAATATATGCAATTGCAAACAAGATGGGAATGTCCAGACATCATACCACTCAGGAAGAAGATGGGTTCTGTATTTCAGAGATGAAAGTGCTTTGGTTGGACATGTGCATATCAACCAGAGAACAAAAGAAAAAGACCTTGTGAAGATGCTGGTGGATGCTGGTAAGATTGTTTCCTTATCCACAGTGAAAAGAGTACTGTATCAACATGGGCTGAGAGGCCACTCTGCCAGGAATAAGTCATTACTCCAAAAGAAACATAGAAAAGCCAGATTCATGTTTGCTAATGCACACAGGAACAAAGACCCCAGTTTTTGGAGAGATGTCCTGTGGTCTGAAAAAACTGTTTGACTATAATGACCATTGTTACACTTGGAGGAAGAAGGGAGAAGCTTGGAAGGCTAAGAACACCATCCCAACTGTGAAACACGGGGGTAGTGGCATCATGTTGTTGAGTTGTTTTGCTGCAGGAGGGACTTCACAAAATAGATGGCGTCAAAAGGAAAGAAGATTATGCGGCAATGCTGAAGCAACATCTCAAGACACTAGCCCGGAAGTTAAAGCTTGAGCGGAAATGGGTCTTCCAAATGGACAATGACTCAAAACATACTGCTAAACTGGTTACAAAGTGGCTTCAGGATAACCAGGTCAATGTTTTGGAGTGGCCATCACAAAGCCCTGATGTCAATACTATTGAAAATTTATGGGCAAAGCTGAAAAGGCAGGTGCAAGCAAGGCGGCCTACGAACATGGCTGAGTTACACCAGGAGGAATGAGCCAAAATTCCTAGCAACTATTGTGAGAAGCTTGTGGAAGGATATCCAAACATTTGACCCAAGTCGTACAGTTTAAGAGCAATGCTATCAAATACTAATGAAATGTATGTAAACTTTTGACTTTGCAGAAAGTAATAAAAATGCCTTGAAAATTCCCTCTTTCTCACTATTCTGGCATTTGGCAAAAATAAATAATTTTGGTAATCCTAATTGACCTAAATCGGGTAAGGTTTATTCTGATTTCATGTCAGATAGTGAGAAAAACATGCGTACGTGTCTTTTTATATAGTGTATATAGCCTCTGCCTTAGTGAATTTAAAACAAAGTAATCAATATGTGATTAAAGTGTAGGATTTAAGTCCCTTCATTTTTATTACAGGCTTAATGCAAGTCAAGGAGCCTATTATTAAACTGTACAAATACAAAACAAGTCTGTCACAGAGGTAGCAGAAATTTACACTATATACACTTCTGGTTTCAACTGCAGATACAGCTGGTTTCAAAGGTATTTAGGCAATGGCGCAATATTTACAATTTAGCCTCTGCCTTAGTGAATTTAAAACAAAGTAATCAATATGTGATTAAAGTGTAGGATTTAAGTCCCTTCATTTTTTTTTACAGGCTTAATGCAAGTCAAGGAGCCTATTATTAAACTGTACAAATAACAAAACAATTCTGTCAAAGAGATAGCAGAAATTTTAGAAGTGACCAATCAACAATTTAAAGAATAGAGCAATACATAATATGTAGTACCGCATTGTACTGTAGAGAAGCGTTACTAGACCATCAATTACGCATGCACTCACTCATACAGATGTTCTACAGGTAAAATGTTCATAATAATTGGTTGAATCTCCCATTCAATCAGCAGTGTCTGTGACATTGAATTTTGAGTCTGGTTTCAAGATACAATTTTCCAGGAAAGACATAAAAACATACTTGGTTCTGAAATATGCAACATTATCAGTCAAACATGGTGGAGGCTTAGGTATGGTATTGGCATCTACCATGGCTACCAATGGAACTTTGTCACTTGGGTTTATTGAGGATGTGACTGTAGATATATGTAGCACGATATGTCTACATGTACAATTATATTTTTGAGCCTTTAAAAATGAAGGGATTAGGTAATAACCAACTGTAATTCCTAAAAGGTCAATGCACTATTTTTAGTAAATCCAATAAAATAAAGATGAAAGTCTATGCTTCAATCATATCTTAAATGCTTTGTTTCAAATCTAATGTAGTAGTGTACATTGGATGAAATAAAAATTGTTCAAAAATTGACTAACTATTAAAATATTTTCAGGCCCATCTATGTTTGGATATTGTATTACTAACATCTTTGACTGTATATGGGGTATTTTCAAGCCTCAAACATAAAAAATGCTGGTTTAATTTATTCTTTTTAAATGTTTCCCGATTTAGTTCTTTGAAGAATTGTACATAATTATTAGTAAGTTATTTTATATGTTTTCTATGTTCTTTTTTATATATCTTTGTACTGATGTTTAGTTGTTGTCTTTTTGCAGTCTGTCTTTGTAAGGTTTAATATTTACTAATAGTGCCTCTTTCTATACAGGGTTGATGTCTGTATTTACAATCTTTAAATCCTAAACTCAGTTTACATGGCAAATGAAACCAAATTTAAGAAATTGCCTAGTTTTGCATTTGACTCAAAGGTCTTTTGTGCTGCTAAACTCATATTAAGGTTGAATTATAAAAATTTCCTTACCATGAATATGTACTTAATTGGTGAAATTATCATTAAACTGCCCTGTCATGTTATTATTTCATGGATTCTTGCAGGTCCTTCTATAACCATGATTGTAGTATGATTAAATGTTTTTCTGGAAAATTGTTGCACTTACCTTCTAAGTAAGTTTACTAGCCATGGCAAAAACTTTGGAATTGGCAACTTTAGAGGAATCTAAAGTTTTTATGTCATAGCAAATATTCAAATCACAGATATGACATAAAACAATATTTAGTAACTGAATATTCTGGCTAAAACAAAAGTAAATTATTTTAGGAATCACCAATAAAAAAATCTAATTAGTATTTCACTCCTCCTCTTTAAGGATTATTGCTATTTAATTTAGAGAGCCATTAGTTCCAGGGCGCTGTACAAGCCAGAGGGTTCAGGTACATAATATAAGACAAATACAATAACATTAAGCAACACACTGATACAGAAGGACCCTATGTACGAGAGCTTACAATCTACAATGCATAAACTTTATTAATGGTAAATAATATTAACCATTGAACAGGTTCCAACTTTCTTGATAAGCAATTGACAAATCAGTCAACATATAATTACAATCAGATTGAGGTCCTGACTATTTGCTGGTCATGTCATTGAGGTGATGTGCTCAATGACATGAGCCAATGCAGATTCATCATTCATCACTGGATGTCACTTTCATCCAGTCATCCTTCTAGATTGCTTTCTTTAGCTCATTGTAACCCTGTTTGGCTTTTCTAAATATTAATCCCATTTTCATTTGATTTTTTACAGTTCTGTGACATTGACTTCTGTTTTTGCCCATTTGATTTTAATTTGATGTGCATTTTCTATTTTCAAGGCATATTGGTTTGAATTTTCTATTGTTACACTTTGAAGTCTTTCCTGCTTTACCAGTATGTTTCCAGTTTATAGCCTTCCCACTTGTGCCAAATTTTACACAAAACTAACTAAGAACAACCAAAATCTTTTTTCACAGTCTGTCATGGATTTCCATTTTAAAGGAATATTATAATTAGAGATGAGCGAATTTCTCAAAAATTCGATTTGGCCGATTCGCCAAATTTTCCCAAAAAATTTGGTTCGTTCAGGATTAATTTGCGACCAATTGCTTTAAAAAACAGCTATTTGCTGGCTGTGGAGAGCCTGTAGGTTGTTGTAGAACATTGTGCCATGCAGAAATATGCAAAAGGGGGCATGGTTTTGGCTTAACAATGCTGTGTTTTTGTTAAACGCAATACCCGCCGCTCTTTGAATTGTTCACCCTTCATTATCCGGCAGTTACGAAGTCAAAAATGACCAAATAATGAAGTTGGAAAGACCTGACAGGGAATGCAGTGCCACCTGAAAAAATGACGGAGGGGGCCCGATCTCACTATACGTCAAAGGCTCCCCTTTTTCCCCTCATCAATTTATTCCACAGATTATACAAACTTGTGCTTTAAAAACACTGATACAGAGAGCCCCCCCTGAATGAGTGAAAAGGGTGTCGGGAATAATTTTGGGTTTACATCATGACTTTTCCATTCCCCTTTATCCATCAGTGCCGCTTAAAACGGTCAAAAATCCATCAGTATTCCCAAAAAAAAAACAAAAGGATTTTTTATTCCAAAACAGAGATGAAATAAATGAATTTTAACATTTCTTTTGTGTTCCCACAGACGAACTGGATGAATTTTTAGATATGGTGGGCAAAATACACACACTGGATTTGACACAGAGTTCCCCACAATAAGTAAAAAATTTAAATTTTTTGCCACGATTGAATAACCCCCAAAAAAAAACACTGTCAGGAAAAAGGGGTGTTATGAACCAAAAATGTGTTTTGAAAGGTATTTCGTAACTCTAAAAATTTTTACAGAAGCAATCTAGTGTGCTACAGAGAGATGCTTTTGCATAGAGACAAGTGACAAAATGGCGAAAACATGGCTGCCCCATTTAAAAGGCTATGACACAAGAAGTGGTGGTGCTATTGGGTGAATGTCGTACATGTCATTAAAATCATTTTCCTTTCTTTCTCCCATAGTTCTTTGCCCCATGTCACGCCATGTGGTCACGGCCATTTTAGATTTGCAACCACGAATCGCCATGAACTTCAGCTTCATTCAGAATTGAATCGCTTATCTCTAATTATAATCCTTTTTCTTGTTGTAATTATCAACTCTCTTGCTGGAGCCATATTTTCATTAAATTGGCCAAGACTAAGTCCAACAGCTCAGTAATGTCTCCCTTTCAACAGCAGACTTATTAACATTTTTAGACTTGCACAAAATTAATTTTAGAAAAACTAATTACATGTTAATTTCATGTTTCTTTCTCACCGTTGAGCAATTTCTTATTTTTCTCTTGGAAAAACATGCATTTAATAAAAATAATTTACTTGAATTTGTTTCAGGTATGTTTTATGGACATAGAATTTGTAGCTTATAAATAAAATTTTTTGTCATGGCTTTTGTTCCACAGGCAAATTTCTCCAAGGTGGTGATTTCTTATTTTTTGCAAGGCATTTTATTGTTCTGCTATATTTACATAATTAGTAAAAAAGACAAATGTATTTAAAACAATGGAAAACAGTGTTATTCTACTACATTGTATAATCTATAAGTATACTAGCAGATAGAATCATAAAAGATGGTTCGGCTAGAACATTATAGTGAAGATTCACCAGTAAATATTTTATTACTAGCATTGAATGTGCATTGCAGTTTAGTTCAACCAATCAACATACACTTCATTCTAGCAATTAATAGAGATCATATTGATGATGCCTTCTAAAGTTTCACAAAATAACAAAATAGTTATTTTTTAGTTTAGTACTCATGTAGGCCTAATTTTCACAGTAGTAAAAAAAAAAAAAAAATTCTGAAAGATATATTTTGTAAAATCATCTTACATTGTATGCTCATAATAGATTTCTAAACACATGCTTTGTCAGCTTTTCTACAAATAGATTTTTTTATCTGACATTGGTCACCATGTGAAGACATGTGAAGCTTACTTATCCTTTTAGTGTGACCTATACTTGGACTTCAAATAGCAAAAACCTTTCCACAATACCCACTTTTGTAACATTCACACCATTGTATACATGTATTGTTTTTGGCACAAACACTTAAGGACACTAAAAAGATTTCATTCAAGTTGCAGTAGGATATTAAAGATATTAGTGAATTTAGAGTGCTAGTCCTTGATTGACAAAATCATTCCATTAACTGACTATAAAAAAGAAGCTTAAAAGGGTTTTAACACCAAGTAACACCAATGAAAATTATGTAGCTCTCTTAGTGATATATATTGTACAGCTCATCTCCAAGGGATACGACCAGTGACAAAAGCTCCTCAGTCCTGACCACACATACACATCACCTATCCTCTCAGGCAGCTATTGTCAGTCTTCTCCCTGTCAACTGCTGAATGAGTGTTCAAGTGCTGTCATTCTACTCATGTCTTCTGTGCTCCTCAGTAATTAGTCAAACAGTGCAAATAAGTTATTATCATGCTGCTTGTTTTTTTGTCTGTCTATTTGCATGTTTTCACACTCCCTCTTCCCCAAGAGAAACCTTAATGTGGTATGTGCATTATGTTTTAGGTTACTTAACTTGACATAAACAGACCTTTGCTTGATAAGAGACTCAGTAGTGAGCACACTGTGGGGAAAGGCATGGTGATATCAAGCCTGCTGGGACACATGCTATGCAGTTCAAAAAAAATTATACACGCCCCCTTTAGAAGACACTGAAAGCTGAGTGAACTAACAGGACATAAAATGTCTTCTTGGTAAAAACCCTTTAAGAGAAAAGCAGATAAATCTTCTTTCTATTCCTTTCTTTGGTATTGTTACAGTGTCTTTTAGTATCTTTAAGTGCAGTCAATATACTCTCCTGGTGCCATAATGTATAGTTAACTATACATTTCTCCAATCCGACAGCCATTTTCTGTAGAGCTTATAATTTATAATTGGTTTGAAAATTTTCATTTTAGATAACAGTTCCCTAAGTTAAAATGACCAATCCCAAATGAGTTACTTCCTTAGTATATGATCTAGTCTATGCTTTTATTTATGCGATGCCAATCCGTCATTTTGTATGATCAACTTGATCCTGGCAAGAAATGAAAAAATCAAATAAGGTAAATCAAATTTTGCTCAAATATCAGCCTAAAAGGGGTTTTCATATCTTTAATGATGAAGACAGTAAAAATAAGCACTTCTTCAATTGGTTTGAATTACCTAAATCATTTAATATAGCAGCAATTGTTGTGTTAAACAATTAAAACTGCACCATGGGGTCGGGCCACGCCCCATGGCTGTGAATGACTGCCTGATATTTAGTTCAGCCCTGGTCAGGCGACCACCCCTGTGTGGGACACACCCCCTGTGCCGTGATTGGCTGTCTGCACTCTATGTGCTCACTTCCCTCTGAGTTGTGTGATAATGCAACTGAAACTGGCTGCCTCAGATCTCTGTGCTTGCTGCTGTCTGTGTGTTCTACTTTTCTCACTCGTCTCTGAGCTGTATAATAAAGGCTGCCTGACTTCTTTATGCTCCTCCCACAGTGGCAGCTCTATGTGAAGGATATGGGCAATTACTCAGTTTCTCTAGCTGCTAGATTCCCCCCATATAACACAGCCTTATATACTCTTATCCCCCTTTAACTACAGCCTGATAACAGAGAGGGGAGCAGAGTACATTTCTCACATTTGTTTCATCATTTCAGGCTGTATGTATAAATGCTTACAGCAGTGCAGGTGTTCTGGTTACAAGGAGCTTGTGGAGCCTGTGAGGGAGGTGACAGCTCTGCAGGCATGAGAACTGACCATTGCAGGAGGACTGCAGAGCTGTGACATCCTCTTCCTTCCACTACTCACACAGAACTCATTAGAGAGCAGGGAAGACACAGTGAGGGAAGACACACCTACTGGTAGGAAAAACCCGCTGCTGGATTTGGAGCTGGAGAGATAGCACAAGCTGTCTGTGAAAGCCTTTACTAAGAAATTCCCTTTATCTTAACATCTGTCTTGCTCTTTTGTGTGATAAAGAGGTATCAGCAGCTATCAGAAAATAGTCTAATTTGTTTTCTAATGTATGGTCAGCTTTAGTCAAGGCCATTTTGTTTCTCAAAGTGGAAAGACAGACTGGTAGAATAGATATGACACTGACACTATTATGAATTCATGGATCTCTTGCATAGATGTCAGGTTGTAATTTTTAAAGTGTATTTCCAGCTATTTGGTTATTTTTTAAGACATGTGGTGAAAAAAACTGCACTTCTTAATATATTACATTTGTTTCCCTATTGGAGTGAATACAAGCCTTTAGAAAAGTGGTAACTAATTACTTCCAGGGTGGACTGTTATGTGGGCATCAGTAAATCAATATAGTGCCTTTCCATTTTCCTAACCCAAGCGGAAACACATAGCACAGTTGTGATTATGAACATGAACAGAACAAAAAATTGGCAGATATGAAGAAAGTAAAGGGGTAGAAAAGAGACGGAAAACAAGGGTAGAAAGATGTGCCTATGTATACATACATGCAAGCTGGGTGACTGAAGGACAAAGAGAAGCCTTTATAGTATCTGACTATTGTAATATTTTGTTTGATGAGGATTTAACACTGCACATCTGTTTTAACTGTCTCTGTCCATGGGAACAGCTAGAGGAGAGCCAAAATAGATTTTTTTTTGTTTGTTTTTTATCTGGGGTTTGATTTAATTTTATTTGAATATTATTTACTGTAAACCAATCATTTATTTAATAATGGGTAAACCAGTGGTAGTCACAAACAATACTTTTTTTAGATGGTACTCAAACTTCTAACTAAATAGTTGCTGTTTTAGGCTAAGGTCACATCAATAGAATTTGTCTGTATAGTCATTAATGGCAAAAAAAAAAAAAAAAGATGAATGATCTGTTGCTCAATGTATATCAATTTTACTGCATTGAATTCTAAGAGGATTAATCAAGGTCCATCATAGTGTTTATCACGACTTCCTTCATTTTGATAGGAAAACTAGCACTGCATTCTGTGCTATCTTTCCCATCAAATATGATGCAAAATTTGACATAGCCTCTGAACAGAACCTGCAACCAAATATGAATATAGTTATTTTACATTGTATCACATATTGCCTGCAAATTGATAGTGTTATAAACAAAATGCTCAGGTATTGTAATGTAAGGCGTTTCCCACACAGCCATATTTGTTGCCTTTTGTTGATATCCAATCCAATTTTTAGGAGATAGAGAAAAATATATAATTCTGACCACAGATATAGCTGTGTAAATATGCCCTAGCTCCAATTAAAACAGTACTTCATATATAAATTATAAAGGGTGATAAAAACTGAAATACCATGTTAAACACTATAGCAATATAAGGAAACAAAGAGTTAAATAATGAAATATGTACTTTCTCCAACTAGCTTGAAAAACAAGGACTATGTATTTTCTTCTGCTTCAATCTTACACCTCAATCTGTTATTCAGTTTGATTGTACTGATTTTACGGTTGCTGCTGCTGATAAGGCTTTCTGGTTACCTTAATGAAAATCGTTGTACCACTAATGTAAAAATCTGAAGCCATGGAATTTGATATTAAATACAGTACAAATAACATGTCTTTACTGAATTTAAAGGAATCAAACAGCTTTATTAAGAAGGGAGTAAGAGAACCAATGTGGTTCTGACTTCTTGAAAGTACTGTATATCTTCATATACCAAGGGAATATTTATACAGTGTGTACAAGGCTTATATGACAACATGTTCATGTAACCCGTCAAATGTAAATGCTTGCCCTACTACTTTAAAAAGAATTTATAATAATAAAACAAATGAAACATTTCTTTCTTATAAGCAGTATTTCCAGTGATATCTAAAATACATTGTTGTTTACTAAATTAAAAGCCTGTTGTATTATATTATCATTACCTAATATTTTATTAATGAGAATTTCGATATACATATGTTTTGTGTTCTTAATACATTTGCTATTTTTGAAAAATATATGAATAAATTTATTGTTCCAGCTATACAGAAATACTGTTGTGAGTTTTTTGTATTTGTTTCCATTTTCACAAAAAACAGACTTTTATGGAAATACTGAACAGTTTGTTCAGATGGTGGTGCATAATAACATAAAGAGAAGGTAAATGTAACCTCTTTTGACCTAAGAAATAAACATAATAACCCTGTGTGGGATTTTCATAATTCATATTAAATGAATATTTATAAACAGTGATAGACTGGTCTGCAGCAGCCATGGACACTGCCCATAACAATGATAAAATACGGCCATTAAAATTGCAGCCATAAACATTCCCCCATAACTGTGACAACCACATATCTCCCCAAACCAGAGGCCAATACATTAACAACTATAGACTGTCCCCATAATAATGGCAACCACTGGTTCTTCCCAATGACAGTTAAAACCTTAGATCCACCCCAATAACATTGACGACTTTAGATTTGTAGTAACAATTACATCCATAGTTCCCCTGTAACTGTGAAACCTATATTCCACTCCCATAACATTGAAAGCTATAGACCACCCATATAACATTGAATCTCATAGATCCACCCATACTTGAGACATCCATTGCCTCATACATCAAAATAGAGTCATTAATTGCATCTACATCAGTTAAATGTATTGCTGTGTCCTGAAGGTCTGAAAATTAACAGGTAATATTTGCATGTAACCTTGAGGTAGGCCTCCATTGTCACTTTTACTGGAGCCCTATACGTCCCAAGACAACACTGTTCCAGAACATAAATGTAGCAGGTTGTTTGTGAGAAAGGCAATGTATATAGTATATCCCCCTAATTTAAAAGTTAATGTACCATAGACGCTGAGTGTGCTGCCATATGGTGCCTCTATATAGGGACTTATTACAGAGGGAGAATACGCCCATTATATGACATCCAGTGTAGTATGGCATGGTCTGTGTCTGATTTATTCCAAGTCCAATAGAAAAAAAACAACGTCATAAGGAAATTAAAGGCATATGGAGGTACAGTAGGGCTACTCAGGCCGCTATGGGTGTCGTATAACAGTTTCATACAATTGGCAGGTTATGCGGAGATAATATGCAGCGTGCACAAGCCTTAATGTATTAATCTTACCTCTTTAAAATATAATTTAGATTTTTGTTCCATTTTATGTGTGCCAGACATCTGATGGCACAAAATGTGCTTACTCGTGTTTTATAAGTCTCTTCTTTGTGCAAAAGTGTCCCCCTCCACCTTATGTTAGCATTTTTTAATTGTAAGATGCTAACCAGGGTCACATCTGGTACTGAAACTCAAAATCCCCTTAAATATGTATAGTAAACCACATCATCTACACATGAAAGTAGAACATAGAAAAACTTAATCACGCACTCAAGCTCAGGCTTAAACAACATTACTGTGTCTTTAAGAACATCATAGAGTACATTGTAGTGCTGTTTCTTTTGCATTAAGAAAAGGAGTATAGTTTTGCCTTGCTTGATAGCTTATATTGATGTGTACTATGCATATGCAATTTCTTTGTGTGTATTTTTCACTACCACGATTCGCTGGCTTTTCCACTGTGTGGTTAGCAACATGGTGGAGGGGAACTTCATACACATACAAAGCCCTGCGATACTATCATTAAACCTCTACTCTACCCTGGACCACCAAAATGAATTACACTAACCCTCTTACTGTCCTAGACATGTACCAAAATTAGCCCATTAATTGCCATAGACCATCATTGAGATATTAACCACTTACACTACTTTAGACCTGCAAATTGTTTCATACTCTTACCTGGATGCTTTGTATGTGCCCCTCTATATTTGACTGATTTGTAGATACAATATCTCACAAAAGTGAGTATACCGCTCACATTTTTGTAAATACTGTATTATATCTTCTCATGAGACAACAATGGTGATCACACAAAATATTGACTCTTTAGGCACAATGGTAACATCAACTTGCAACTATTCAGTACCAGTCCTCCTGACTAAGTAACAGAAGGCAGACAGGAACCAGTGACTAGTGATGCCTTATTCAGCCCCCTCAGATCATCATGAAACTAGAAACAATGCTGCAACTACTTTTCTTGGGGTGGGGAGGGACTGTTTATGGAAGAGGGTGAGTTGTAGTGCTTTGTGTTGCTACAGCTGATACAACAAAGGCTAAATTCACTGGCTGTGAGTAGCTAGCTCTGGGTAATTTGATGTGGATATGGGACAAGTTGGTATGGGTAATTGGTAAGGGCAGCAGTGGAAAACTTAAATATGGAATAGACTGTAGTTATGTCTGATTGGGGCCTGCAGAGGAATTCCTAGTCCTGATAGGCTGATAGGTACAGTGGGATTTGGTTGCTCTGTAGGCAGGATGAGAAGCCGTTGTGGTAAGAGCGGGGGTTGTAGGTCAATTAGGACATTCCTTGGAGCAGTGGGCTATGTTCAATAGACCCTGGTAGGAGAAGTGAAGTGGGCACCCTGACAGTTTGCTTCCTTTAGAGCAAGACCAACCTGCTTGACAGTGAGAAGAAGTGATCTGGAACCTTGCCTCAGTGAGGCCTAGTGGTACCAGTAGAGGTAGATGGCCTACTGAGGAATACTCTAGCAGGAAAACTGTGTTGAGATCAGAGCTGTTAAAGGAGTTGTCTCCCTACAGAGTTTCATAGGCTGCATGAATGAAATACTCTGTCACTTCCTGGTTCAGACTGACTGAAATTTGCATAAGCTCCATGGTGAATCCAGCCCTGTGCTTTCAGTCGCTAATTAGATCAGTTTAGCTCAGAAGCTTCTGAAACTACTAACAGGACTTTTTATCTGATCCCTCAAACAAAAGCCCTAATTACAGTGCTGTTTACTTGAGATAAATCAAGCTTTTTACTGCCCAGCAGCACAGAGGCCGCCATGATCTGTGTGATGACATCTCTCACTGCTATCACATAGAACACACAGCAGGGGGGAGAATTGTTTACAGGTCGGTTACTGAGGGAACTGAAATAGCCAGGTTGGTCATAAATTCACTTGTATCTCCTTAAGGAAAACAGATGAACAAAGCAATATATTTGGAAAATGTCTTTATTTTGTGTTCCCTACAATTTGAAAGCTATTCTTTGTAGCAGACAACCCCTTTAAGAACACAGGCTGATAAAAGGAAAATCTTTGCAAAATAGAAAAAGTGAGACGTAAGAGATGGCTAAAGTCCTGTCTGAAGTAACAAAGGCCATGAAGTGAGACCTTTGAAAATAACAGAAAACTATTCACAAAAGCTCCTATTGTGGATCCCAGATACTAAACATCAAATCCAAAAATGGCCAAAAGGTACAAAGAAATATATATTTATTGCAATCCACCACTGATTTGTAATTGAAATGTAACATACTTCTTGCTCTTAAAACATGATAATACAGAACAGAAAATAAAATTAAAACCCCTAAAAAGGGTTAAAGGAGTTGTCTCATTACAAGCTTTCAGCCTATCTCTGTGGCTGGCAGTTGAATTCAGGGGCGTGCTTCTTGTCTGCCTCTTCTTCTCCCTCTTCCCCCCTTCCCTCAGCACACAGACAGCTCTCCTTCATAACTTCTATACAGCAGGGGGGGGGGGGGGGTGAGGGGGTTTGCTGCCAGAGTTAACCCTATGTGTGCCTGCCTAGGTCTGTTGCAGGCTCCTGGATCAGCTGTATTGTTAGCTCCATGGAGACATAGAGAGAGGGCTGATCTATAAATGTGGAGCCAGAGGTCTGTGAAGCTGTGTATGCTAATAGCAGAGCAGGGGGGATGCAAGTGTTCCTATACCCCCTGCTTAGCATACAAATCTGCACATCTCTAGCAACAAACAGACCCTGTCAGAACAGACACAGGGCAGCTGTGAAGTGTTACTATACTCTGGATGTGTCACTAGTACAGCAGAGCATGAAGCATTCACATGCCCCCTGATCTGTATAGTATTAGAATAGTCACAGCTCCACAGACACATCATGATTATAGTAACACACAGGGTCACTGCTGTCACATCTATTGATCAGCTTCACCTCTGCTCTCCTCAATCTGTGTAGAGAGCAGGAGGAAGCAGGCACACACAGGGTTAATCCAGGCATCACAGCTACACAGAAGCCAGAGCCATCTTTCTCCCTCCACTACAGAAGCATTCTGTGCTGGAGGGGCTCTCTGCTCCAACCTGTATTCAGAGGCTGATAAGTCATACAGACTTGACAGCCAGTGAGATAAGGATCAACAGGTCAGCTGCTATAGAGATTTGAGAAGCTGATGTACTACTACTAACAGGGCTAACTCAAAATCAGTAGGACATTTGTAATGATCTTTTAATTAAAACCCAATCATTGTAGCGAGACAACCCCTTTAACTGACCTTTTCAAGGAAGACCAGTTCTTATTTTATAATATTATTCCTTTATGTTGTATAAGGGGGAAAGATCTCTCCTTGGGGAGAGCCACCAATCAATTGGATGGTGTTAGGCTTTATGTGCCTTTCAGATCTCACTGACTGTTTTGCATAAAGCAAAGGCTTATGGGAAAAGAGTTGAGGAGCTCCACAGCGCACTCTGTTGTGTGTAGCTATCCTCAATTCACATGTAGCTCACAAGAGCCTTGCAATGTGAAAGGGAGTTGAGCCAAACCAGTTAAGTTCATCTACAGACAGCTGTTTCAGGGTTTTTGACCCTCATCAATGCAGAGTAGAACTTACTGGTTGGCTGGGTGAGAGTGGCTTACAAGGGGGAAAAACCTCTCCTTGGGGAGAGCCGCATGTAAATCCTCACACCAATTTCTTTCCCTCTTCTACCCCACTCTCACCTCTCACCCAGCCAACCAGTAAGTTACAACATAAAACAATAATATTATAAAATAAGAACTGGTCCTCTTCCTTGAAAAAGGTCAGTTAACCATTTTTAGGGTTTTTAATTTTATTTTCTGTTCTGTAATATCATGTTTTAAGAGCAAGTATTATATTACATTTTAATTACAAATTAGTGGTGGATTGCAATAAATATAGAAATCTAGAAAAACAATGTTTTTTTCCAAATCCAAAAAGATGAGAAAAAATGAGCATAAATGCATGCTGGTGTGGAAGGAAAAGACAAACACAATCCAACATCAGCAGCACTCTACTAGCACTAAAAAAACAATCAAAGGGAACATTGGAATTATTGAAAAAACATTTCTGCACTTTAGATACTTGAAAACTTGAAGTTCTTAGTGTACATTTTTGGTGAAAACTGTAAGGGCATGTCCCCACTGCATGGGTTTTCGGCCGGTTTTTCAGCCGGTTTGCGGTTTTTCAGACCGCCTGAAAAACCAGCCGAAAATGAGCACAATTGTGCTCTATGGAAAACCTGTGCAGCAGTCCCCACTGCACGGGTTTTCCGCCTGGCGGTTTTGTCGCAGGCGGACCGGCGACAAAACATTGAACATGCACAATCTTCCGTCCGGTTTCTGGACAGAACATGTGCATCTCAATGGGAGGGGTGAGGGCTGTTCTCCGCTCATCGCGAGAGAAAAGCCGCCCCCCCCCCCCCGCGGCCGTGGGAACAGCCGCAAAACCGAACAAATACCGGCCGGCAAACCGTCCGGTATTTGTCCACTGCCGTGTAAACGGCCCCTAATAAACCCATCTGCCTTTGGCAAGGCAACCTCAAAACAGAATGGAATCTACTCTATGTTACCTCTCTTGGTGCCTGGTCAGACCTCCACATTTCAGGGAGAGAAGATTCCAGCTACAAGCTGCTCTGCATTGATTTAAAAACCTGTACAGATCGGCGGCAGGTGGGCTTATTACAGTTTTGATCAAAATTGTACACTAAGAACTTCAAGTTTTCATGTATCTAAAGTAGCAGAAATGCTTTTCCAATAATTCCAATGTTCCCTGAAAGTATTCTAAACAAATTACTATTGATGTACACTTGCTAATATCGTCTTATTAAAGCTTTTGGGCTTTAATTGAGAGCTAAAACCATCAATACTGCCATGCCGCTAAATAAGAAGAAATGTTAGTAAGTAAATTTATAAACTTATTATATATCTTTAGAGGGATTGTCATAATTCACATTGGTCCATGTCTCAGTGTGGAGGAAACCCATGCAAACACAGGGAGAACATAAAAACTCCTTGCAGATGTTGTCCTTTGAACTTAGGATCGCAGTGTTGCAAGCAATAGTTCTAACTGCTGAGCCACTGTTCTGCTTGAACTGGTTTATAATAGGCTTCTTTTAAAGAATAACTATGCAGAGCGCAAGGAACTCCACTCATACATACTTATTGGCCCCCAAAATGTAAATATACTTAACATAAAACATTGATTAGCACTTTGATCAATAGCGAGAAAATGTCTTCATTAAAGTTTAATATCCAGCCACTGCCTAATTAAGCTCTGAAACTGAGTAAAAACAACATAGTCCCCAGGGATATATTTCCCTTTATAATTTATGCTGTGCTATAGATCATGAGTTAATCAAAGCTGACGTTGTATTAATATTCTTGAGAGCCTTTAAAGAGAACCAATCAGGTGGTTTCTGCTGCCCTGTCTAAGAACAGGATGTTGTAGAGGGAGAGAAGCTGAGCTTGGTGGTATGTAGGTTTGTATGATTTGGAGCAGGATTTCTGAATAAAAAGCAGAGAAGATACTGATCGGACTACTTAAGCAACAGAAAGAGTTCTGTCTATCCTGCCCGCATGCAGTGATTGACAGCTTTTTCTGTATTAGTGTGTATACAGAGCTGTCAATCACTTTATGTGGGTGAGATTAATAGTAGTTCCACTTTCGGTTTAAATTTCTTTTATGTTTTTAACTCAGTAATCCTGCTCCAAATCATACAAACCAATACATCACAGAGCTCAGCTTCTTGCTCTCTATCACATCCTGCCTCAGATGGGATAACAAAAACCACCTAAAAGGTTCCCTTTAAATCTATTCAATTGATATAGAGCTATTTGGATATTGGTGTTGGATTTCAGCCCTAATCATTTACACAATAGACGTCCATATGTTAATAAATCTACAATATTTGAAAGTTCCTATGTTAATGATCATCAGATTGTCATGTTTTAATGAAACAAGATACTCTTTATTATGCTTATAATTCAATATTGTAATAAGATAATATTCATAAAACTATTGGTGAACAGCAGCTAATCTACTTACCGTAATTATACAGTAGTTTACAGGTTATAACAATTTTTGTACAGTACATGCTACGTTAAGGCATAGTTAATAAAAAAAAGGTAAATGGCAAAAAACTAAAAATTACCTACATTATAAAAAAAGCTGTGTATTACATTTTTTGCTACATAGGTAAAAAACAGAGCTTTATATGTAAAGAATATGAGGAAAACGCATGTAGTGGGTCAGACCTTCTCAATGCTTTTTGTTTTCTGTAAAAGAGCTCCTAAGGAAATGCCAAATGACAGCTGAGCTCTTCTTAAGGTAGTGTTAAGGCCAACTGCCTTAAAAATAATATTTTGGTAGTCCAAAATGAAAAGCTATTTGTTATATCTGGATACAGAGTGTAAAAAGACATCAGGACTCTGAGAGAGCTGAAATCAGAACAACCAGTTTATTAAAGGCAAAGTTAAAACATTTAAGGACATAACATTGGCAAGTTTCCCTATAGTATTCATCATTGTTAGCAGAGTCCTTCAACAATGATTGTATCCATCCATTAGCCTAAGATTTTGAAAGTATCGCTTCATATCTAACCATGAGCTTGAAGTTTGCAAAAGAACAGACGATTGTTTTCAGGCTTTGTAAAGGCCTTTTAGTAAGCTTTACACTGACAGTTATAACTTAAAGAGAACCTGTCACATAGTTTATGTCCCCCTTGCTAAGGACAGCATAAGCTAGTGTCAGACCTGCTGTTCCCAGCACTGTGCCGCTTATTCTGTAAGATGCAGCAGTTTTAGAGCATTTAATGCTCAAATCTTATTCATGAGCAGGTGTTAGCCCCGCCCACTAAAAGTTATTCACATGTTTCTACCGATTCAAAATAATAGGTTTATCAGTTGAGGTGGGCAGGGCTAGCTTCAGATGGGCGGGGTTTGAAAAAAACTGACTCTTTGAATGACTTATCGAATGACTTCTGGATGAAAACTCCAGCATCTTCCAGAAACAGCAAGTCTGACACTAGCTTGTGCTGTCCTCAGCAAGGGGGTGCATAAACTATGTGACAGGTTCTCTTTAAGCATGAAATGGCTGAACCACTGATACATACAGGAGAGCTGACATTTCTCTGCTATCTAATCCCTATCAATTCCCTCCTTTTGTGATAAAGACGAGCCTACTCTAAATCGGGACAGGTGTTTTCTTTCCTAATAATTGCTAACAACTGGTCGACGGTCCCTGACCTACGCTATGGTAAGCCCGGGAAAACACAACTATCTTGACTCAGGTCTGCCCTTCTTTCGTTCATCACAGTTTCAAAGCAGGTTCACTTCACCCATGTCTCTGATCTTTTCCATGCCTGAATGAAAAATAAAAGAAAATAGCTTTAATCATCACATATACTAAAAGCAATATCATAAAAACTTCCAACACACCTTGTATTATTATCATAAGCCATCCATTTAACCCTCTAAACCAATTTAGTGGGTTAAGGACGGAAAAGGTATCAACTGTCTCTATTTTTCAAGTTTGCATGACCATAGAGTACAAAAACAAATAGCTATTTTGTTGCTTACACTCATCTGGACCAGATAAGGCCTACCATCTGGTCTCGGTATGTTACACAAGAGAGCTGTAGATAACATGTGTCTAGGAAATTTGAGTGGGTCTACACGATAAGCAGATACGATAAATGTAGCTGGGGTCAACTGGGCCAATATGCAGGATCCACTAACACCAATAGGCAACCACTTCAGGACCTTGTATCTATATACCTAATAGACTTCAGAAGATAAATCCCAAAAGGCAGAGTGTTAAGTCTATGAGGATTATCAGATTTTTTAACATACACCACCCACGTATTTGTCCAAGAGGGTTACAGTAGCGGCATCTGGATTTCCACAGGTGGGATGGCCAGGTATATAACTTGAGTCTTCATTACATGGGAGATTTCCACGGAATTTAGCACATATAGAGCGACATGTACGAAGATCGGCGCGTCGGAGCGCCCGTTTTCACAGGATTTTTAGTGTAAGCTGCGCCTCATTTATGTCGGCGCCCGAGGTGCGCTCATACATGCGGTGTAAAGTTCCCTGCGGCCCGCCAGTGTGTGAGGCGCAGTGCGGAACTTAGGCACAGAAAGACTCCGCCTCACCTGTATCTAAATGGATCGTAACATTCACTGCCCGAGGAGGTGCGCTCATACATGTGAAAAGATCCCTGCGCCTCGCCAGTGTGTGAGGCGCAGTGCGGAACATAGGCGCAGAAGGACTGCGCCTAACATGTATTCCAATTCGAGACAGGCTGGAAAACAGCGAAAAATTATTAAACATGTTAGTGAAGAGCAAAAAGAGTTGTCTTTCAAATGAATGAATGAATAAAGTGAAAAATCAAAGTTGAATCAAATACATTGCAATGTATAGAAAAAGTTGATCATTTAAAATAAAAGCAAATATATATAAGCTCTCCAAAGAAAGAAATAATAGCTAGAACAGGTCTTAAAAAAAAGGAATTGAACTAATTTTACATTCAATAAGCCAATGCAGATGTTGTACAGATGTGAATTTTGGTCTATTGTTTTATTAAAAAATGAAGATGTATTTGTACAGATGTTAATTTTGATCTATTGTTTTATTAAAAATGAAGATGTATTTGTTCTTCATTCACATTTTATTCTATTTTGTATGTCCAGCAAGAGCCAGCACAGCACAGGTCTGGCTGGGACCTGTGGTTCTCCAAGCAGGATTTCTATGTTCCCAGGGCTTAGTTCTGGACGTATTAACAGATGTATTTACGTCCGTAAATACATCACCAACTGAGCCTAAAATAATGACCAAGTAGCTTAGAATGGCTACCAATGGGAAATCCGGACGTATTTATGCCCATGGCGCGCCCATTGCACGCCCCTTCATGTTAGTCGCAGCCGAAAGTGGCAAAGGTTGCGCCTAACATCGCATCCCTGTGTCTGACAGGGGATTCGACACGGTGAGGCGCAGTTTTCACCAGAAAACAGGTGCAACTCCTGATCATACATTTCCTAAATGGAACAAGCTCCCATATTCTTAAGTGGTATTGTTTATATATCTTTCCAGAAGGAAGGGTTTAAATGCATCTAGAGTGTCACTGGTAGTTTTAAAACTTATATGCATACCCTCAGATGGGAACTCTCCAAAGTTCTCTGTCCTACTCCTTTTCTTTTCTGGGGAATCCACTTATCCCCCTTAAGAGCCATATACTGACTACTACCTTTTTGACTAGTAAGATTTCCTTTCCACCATGGGAACGTTATCCACCCTACTGCAGGGATGACTACTGTGGTGTTTTGCAATATTGGGCCACATGTATGGAAACTGTCTCGGTCTAAAATTCACTTTGTTGCCAATAGCAACCAATCATAGCGCCTCTTTAATTTTTACAGAAAACCATATGAAATGAAAAGGGGAATTTGATTGGTTGCTATGGGCAACAAAGTGAGTTTTAGACCTAGACAGTTTTCATACATGTGGCCTTTAGGGTTCTTTGTCTCATTATTTCCCAATTTATCTAAAGAGTTTCACCATTCCAGTAACTCTTCCCATGACACAGGTATGGTCAAATACGGGAGACTTTCAGCTGATCAGAAAAATCAACAGAAAAATCACAGAAAAATGAGATATAATTTACTCAAAAACAACCACAAGGCCACACTTACAGCTCAATGACTGGACTATAAACTAAACCCAGTAGTAGGCAACAGAAGCCCTAGTGCTACTTGGAAAAGATAAAACAGGTGCTCATAACTAATTAGCAAAAGCTCACACACCCATCCACTAAGGGAACAGCTGAATGATAAAAAAAACTGCACATCAAATAAGTACCAATTCATACTAGTATGTAAAAAAGCCACTGTATAATACCTGGAGAGACTGCACAAATGCAAAAAATTCAGATAAAACAACCACTAAAACGCCTTCTTTGTAGGAGGGAGGTGGTTGCTGGTATTATAACTGCATATAAACAAGCGATACAAAGAGTACCATTTATACAGATATGGGTGATGCACCATGCTGGCTTACAGCCTATGATGCCACTACTATTCGATTTGGCAGGCTGCCCAGCACTTTTTAGGTGTCGCACACAACATATTTTTGCATACTTGTATGAATTGCTACTTATTTGATGTGCAGTTTTTTATCATTCAACTGCTCCCCTAGTGGAGGACTGTGTGAGCTTTTGCTTATTAGTTATCTGCATCTGTTTTATCTTTCCCAACCAGCACTGGGGGTTCTGTCCCGAGTACGCCCACTGTCCAAGCTGTGGGTTGCAGGCACACTCTCATCCCCACTGCGGCGGGTAGCACCGCGACTCAGTTGCCAGGTCGCACTTGCGGGACTGATCCCAGCCTATTATACTCACCTCGATCCTCATCCTCTGACTGCGGGCTGTCATGACCATGTGATATTTCAGTTTTTCCTGTTTAATACATTTTCAAAAATGTTTTTTTTTTTCTTTCTAGATGGGGTGCAGAGTGTACATTAATGAACAAAAAGCTGAACTTTTTTGATCTTACCAAATGGCTGCAATGAAACAAGGAGTGAAAAATTTAAAGGGGTCTGAATACTTTCCATACCCAGTGTAGCCTTGCCTCTTCTTCTCTTACTCTGCCGCATCAATAGTGCTGTGTGCCTTGCAAGAAAGCTTTCTTTAAGTCTGTTCCTGTTATTCCGTGTACTGTACCTGTTGCCTCCGTCCCTCGACCACGAACCTTCTTTGATGGCAGCACGCGTCAGGTCATTCCTTGCTTCAGCATATTATTAACTTTCATTCCTTTCTCCTTTTTTAATGATTTTTTCAGTAGTAATAAATAACTGAATTATTTGTATCATTTTGGGTGTGTGTAATTCTTTTTTATTTTAATTTTCTTTGAGTCAAGGTTTGGTCAAGATTATCACCATGTAAAAAAAAAACCTATTGCACCTCCACATATATAATAGAAAAATGTTTCTCACCCCACTTGCTCGTTACTTGGTATAAATCCAGCATCTATATATATGGAATGATGTCCTGATATTATGTTGTTGGCAACAACTTGTAGTAATACTTATAAGGAATGAGGTTAGGTAAATCCAGAAGTAGGTTAAAATTGTTTTCTTCTTCATTCCAATCCCATTAAAAATGCATACATGCGGCGGGCATAGTCACACAGGTCAGATGCCTACATGTTTCATGTCCTGTATGGACTCTTGATCAAGGCATGCCTGCATCTGCAACGTGTTCCATTAAAAAGCGCACCAATCGTAACAGTGTTTAACTAATAAAGTTTTCATATACAAAATCTACAAAAAAGATATAATTATATATCAATACAGAACATATAACTTCTTAATAACAACAGGTTTCCTAGTAATGATATCCTACTATACCTATTTCAATGACAACAACTCATTATGGTAATTAAGACCATGGGGTATCCGCGTATCTAATTCAAAAATCCAGTGAGCTTCTCTGCGCCGCACAGCATCCAACAGCAAACTGCCATAGTTCCGCGGAATATGCAACGTTACATATTCTGATGGATTTTAAACTCGTCGGTAAAATACCCGTGCTGTATAGACTGCAGGACGGGCTTTTCATTTCTGTCTATGCAGCACAGTATACCGTCACATTTTAGACGGATTGAAAATACTGAAACTACCAAAAATCCAATGGTATTTCTGTGCTGTGTAGACATTTCCTAAACCGTGGCACACCTTGGTTAAATGTTGATCAGAAGATATTTTTATTGCATACACAATTAAAGTAAAGAAAATATTAAAAGTCCAGCATCCATATAGGGAAAAACTTGAAATCGTAGAGATACATTTCTTAAAAAAATTACAAAGTCTTTATTTATCCATAGTTTAAAAATCCAGGAAGAAAAAAAGAAGCAAATTCCTTACATGATTCACAACCAGTTAGAGACAACACACGACGTGTTTAGTGTAATTTTTAAAGAAATGTATCTCTACGATTTCAAGTTTTTCCCTTTATGGATGCTAGACTTTTAATATTTTCTTTACCTTACCAGTTGTGTGGAGTTGCCCTTCTCCTGCCCGTCTCATCCTTGGGAATAGACTTACTACATGTTTTTGGGGTGAGCTGGTTACATGGATTTTTTTCCATGTGAAAACTTTTGTGATACATAATTAAAGTGTTACACGCAAAATATTCTCTCCATGTGACAGTATATTTCAATGATATGTAGAAAAATATAGGTCATGCTACTCACTGCAGTGATACCATGCCTCCCACATATAACAGAGTTTGCACTTGACAAAGGCTAAAGGTACCAAAATATTGTAACTTCTACTGTTATACATCACCTATATTCTCCTCTGTATCATTGAAATGTGCTGTAATATGGACAGAATCTTTTGCGTGTAACACTTAAATTGTTTGTGTAATAAAAATATCTTCTTATCAGCATCACCGTGGCAACCATAAACAGAATGACTAAAAATCAAAAAATGTATAACATTCATAAAGAAACTATCAAATCAATTTCAAGGTGCTGTACGTAAGCTTTTTACACATATTTTGCAACGTGTTTATAATTTGTTTTGCTGATACCTGCTGCCCCTACCTGCTTTCTATAGATGTTGCTGATGTTGAACACATTTAAAAATAGCATGGTTATGCCATGGCCGGAAGAAGCATAAAGTCATCTAAAACAGCCATTGCCTGTTTTGTACTTATTGTCAGCCTATTTTGTGAAAGGCAGTGAAATTGATCTAGTGAGTGCTAAGACTTCACTTTCTTTTGGATGGATGATATGCAGCTACCATACTCTGAGCACCACGCTAAACTTGACATTTAACACATTAACCTATCTGTGGCACATCATATTACCTCAACTTCTTCAATGCTTGTCAATAGTTCTGAGAAAAAATATTGTAGTGCAGCAAATTATTTATACTAAATAATCTTTGCTACAAGACTGTACTGTTAGAGCAGTTCTAACCGATTTATTTCAAAAGGGAAAACATTTGGATACACACCGAATTTTGCCTGAAATGGCAGTAAAAAAAAAGTAAAACAGCTCAGCAACCTGCCAGTCAGCAAGAAAAGGGAAGTAAAATATTCATTGAAAGATTTCTTTTTCCTGTATGCAAACTATTTACAAGTTTTAACGGGTTTATTTTTTTTTGCATTGTTATATTTGCAACTTTAATTGTCCTTCCAAAATCTAAAGTTTAATATTCAAAGTTAATTTACATGAAGGTTCTGTGTATTTTTCAGTAAATAGTTTTTCTTACTCAAGATTCATTTTTATAATCTACGTGTGATATGCTTCCATGTATACAGAATGTTTCTTGTCAGCTTCTGCAAGAAAAACAGGTGGCTATTTGTAGTTCGTAGGACTTGTGGCAACTGTCACAAATTCTTCAGAGCTCCGCGGGGAACAACTGCACTGTTGGCAGATTGATACTATTTGTAGTTGTTGCACTTTTTTTTCTGACTGTTTTGGATGGATGGATATATTGGTTATTTCAAGTAACTAAGCAACTACTAAGGACATGACAAAAGTACACCTGCTGCAGATATAAATGTATAAAAGTCACCATTATATTAACTACACAATATTTAATGAGATTTAAAAACAGTAATGAATTTTACAATTAAAATAATTATAAATTGAAATTAAGGAGTGTCATAAAGAAATACATATTATTAAAAATTAACCTTTAATAATAATATTTAATACCACAATAATACAACAAATATACAAGAATGGTCCACAAAAAAGGAAAAGAGGAGGAGACTAACCCTAGTAAACCCTAGAGGCATCCGTATCAGGAACCTCACCCAGTTAAATTGGCCCTAGAAATCTTTAGTAGTCCAGTTCCAGCATGTTTTATCCCCCCAAATAATATTATCAAGGGACGTTCATAAGGAGTAGATAGAATATAGAATAGAATGCAATACAGTTCACAAAAAATAATGTGGCATGAAAAGTGTTAACCGAAACAAATTGAACCAGTGGAACAACTAAATGCAAACTGCCAATAGTATTGGGAGAAAATCACATATGGAGCAACCAGGGCTGTGGAGTCAGTGAGCCAAAGCTCTGACTCCTCAATTTCCCTAACTCCCGCCTCCGGCTCCTGACTCCCTACTACATGGGGCATGTTTAAGTGATAACTTTACTGTAGTAAAATGGTAACATCAGGCTTTTTATCACCGTATGATACAATAATCAAGGTATTTACGTATAACATAAAACTGACAAACAAAATGGTAACAATGTTTTGATCTTTGACTTTCAGGCTCCATATCTTACCATCCACTACAGCTTTGTACAAGAGGCTACCATCATTTCATAGACAATCATCTTACCTACCTTATGCATAAATTTGACTTGCAATTATTTAGCATCTGCCTCAGTTCTGCAGATTCTTGTCCTGTAACTGCATTGTTACTGTTTTGCTCCTAAAAATCAAAAAGTTAATTTTTATTATTTTGTTAGTGTTTGGTAAATCCACCTTTTGGCTTTCAATACTGCCTGAATCCTTCTGGGCTCTGGCTCAGATTTAAACATGTCTTGACCAAAATCTGATCCTAGGTCTCTTACACTTTTCCAATGTCGGTCCATATTGGACTTGGGTACGAATACAGCTTTTTCTTCAACTCTACCCAGAAGTGTTCAATTGGGTTGAGGTCTGGGGACTGTGGAGGCCATACAGCAACTCTGCATCATTGTCATTGAACCATTCTTTCTCCAACCTTGACATATGCTTCGGATCGTTGTCTTGCTGGAACGTTATGTCGTCCTTCTTTTTCATACCCATAGTACTCGAGTATATGAAGTAACTCATCTTGTAGTATACTCACATATAGCTCAGCATTGAGATAAACATCAATCCTGGTCAAGTATCCAACATTTTTGGCTGTGAAACAACACCATATCATCAGGTTTCCTCCACCGAACCTGACATTTTTTACAATTTCTCGATCTGTTAGCCCCCTTTTCCATTGATTCTTCCAAACCCATTTGCACCCATCAGAAACCAGTCTATGGACTTTCATCTCATTGCTCAAAATCACTTTTTTCCAATCTTCCATTTTTCATACTTTTTTGCAAACTCGAGTTAATGCTTCTTATGAATAGTGTTGAGCGATTATTACCGACAAAGTTGAAATCGGCACGGTATTTACGTTGATCGGATTTTTTAGATCACGCGATAATTTAGGTTAAAATCTGTGCATAATCTATTAATATCGCGCAATTTTCGGCGCTTCCTGTCATTTTGGCGGCCAGCAAATCAGCTTACAGAATAGAGCAGGGTGAGATGTGTGTGCGACGTCATGACTGGGATGTGTATGGTTGCGATTGGCTGGAACAATCACATGACCTCGTTTTACATAGAACAGCCCTTCCTGTTCATGATCAGTGTCTGTCAGCGTCTCAGAGCAGTAGGACGTGCGCTCTGCCTGTGTCCAAACAGCTCAGCAAACAGCTCAGTAAAATTATTCTATTTCTTCACAGAAAAAGCTCTACTGTTAGCTGTGATCCTTACAACTTAATTAGATCAGAGATTTGAAGATTTTATGTAGTTAGGTAGAGAATTTTAAAGGAGCATCTACCGCTGTAAAGTCACGGGGGGGGAGCGAGGGGGGGGTCCCGTGGGCGCACACAGACAAGCTCTTTAAAGAATACTGGATATAGTTCACCAAGGCTAAGTGTAGACATTGCACTGCAATAGCTTTATTATTAACAGTTTTCTATTGAAATATTTCCTGGATATTGGACAGCCTGAACTTATATTAGGATACACATCTTTTCTAGTAACTGAAGGTCTCTTTGTTAGGTGCAAAACTCCACTTTTATTATCAGTATACATTTCAGATAGGTGTTCTTTTTCAATTTTGCCCATTCCAGCTTTGTTGATATAGCCAACTTGCAGTTAAATTAGAATCCAGCAATTTTGTAGTCAGCACAGGTTGATAGGTGCCAAAAATACCTTTCATTATCTGAATACATTTCAGATACGTGTTTTTTCACTTTGGCGCAGTACAGCTTTGTTGATAGAGCTACTTTGCAGTTAAATGGGAATACAGCAATCTTGTAGTCACCACAGGTGAATTGAAAGGTGCCAAAAATACCTTTTATTATCCGAATACATTTCAGATACATGTTTTTTCACTTTGGCGCACTACAGCTTTGTTCATTGAGGCACCTTGCACTTAAATGTGAATACAGCAATTTTGTAGTCACCACAGGTGAATTGAAAGGTGCCAAAAATACCTTTTATTATCCGAATACATTTCAGATACATGTTTTTTCACTTTGGCGCTCTACAGCTTTGTTCATTGAGGCACCTTCCACTTAAATGTGAATACAGCAATTTTATAGTCACCACAGGTGAATTGAAAGTTGCCAAAATACCTTTTATTATCCGAATACATTTCAGATACGTGTTTTTTTCACTTTGGCGCACTACAGCTTTGTTCATTGAGGCACCTTGCACTTAAATGAGAATACAGCAATTTTCTAGCCACCCCAGGTGAATTGAAAGGTGCCAAAAATACCTTTTATTATCCGAATACATTTCAGATACTTTTTTATTCACTTTGTCTCACTACAGTTTTGTTGATCTACTTTGCAGTTAAATTTGAATACAGCAATTTTGTAGTCACCACAGGTGAATTGAAAGGCGCCAAAATTACTTTTATTATCGAATACATTTCAGATACGTGTTTTTTTCACTTTTGGTCAGTCAAGCTTTGTTGATAGATCTACTTTGCAGTTAAATTTGAATCCAGCAACTTTGTATTCACCACAGGTTGATAGGTGCCAAAAAATACCTTTTATTATCAGTATACATTTCAGATACGTGTTTTTTCACTTTGGCGCAGGCCAGCTGTGTTGATAGAGCCACCTTGCAGTTAAATTTAAAACCAGCAACTTTGTAATCACCACAGGTGTACTGATAGGTGCCAAAAATACCTTTTAATATCCGTATACATTTCAGATACGTGTTTTTTCACTTTGGCGCACTACAGCTTTGTTCATTGAGGCACCTTGCACTTAAATGTGAATACAGCAATTTTGTAGTCACCACAGGTGAATTGAAAGGTGCCAAAAATACCTTTTATTATCCGAATACATTTCAGATACGTGTTTTTTCACTTTGGCGCACTACAGCTTTGTTGATAGATCTACTTTGCAGTTAAATTTGAATACAGCAATTTTGTAGTCACCACAGGTGAATTGAAAGGTGCCAAAAATACCTTTTATTATCCGAATACATTTCAGATACGTGTTTTTTTCACTTTTGGTCAGTCAAGCTTTGTTGATAGATCTACTTTGCAGTTAAATTTGAATCCAGCAACTTTGTAGTCACCACAGGTTGATAGGTGCCAAAAAATACCTTTTATTATCAGTATACATTTCAGATACGTGTTTTTTTCAATTTGGCGCAGGCCAGCTGTGTTGATAGAGCCACCTTGCAGTTTAAATTTGAATCCAGCAACTTGTAATCACCACAGGTGTACTGATAGGTGCCAAAATACCTTTTAATATCGTATACATTTCAGACAGGTGTTTTTTTCACTTTTGGTCAGTCAAGCTTTGTTGACAGATCTACTTTGCAGTTAAATTTGAATACAGCAATTTTGTAGTCACCACAGGTGAATTGATAGGTGTCAAAAATACCTTTTATTATCCGTATACATTTCAGATAGGTGTTTCAGATAGGTGTAAGTCTGGCCCTGGCAGCTGGACCTCCGTGTTAACAGATGGCTGACGGCAGCACTGGCTCTCACCGTTAGGGGCAATCAGGAGAGCTTCAAATTTCTCTAAAAAATCAGATTTTGAAAAAGGTGATTTCTGTGAGGGCTGGACACAAATTGCACAATTTGAGGCTTAAAATTTTCTGGGGCTGGAGTCACTATGGGGTCGCATCATTTGATCTCCAGGGGAGTCTGTCCCTAATCAATGAAGAAGGATTTGGAGGAAAAATGAAACCATTGAATTGATTGGCTGAATCAGTCTCAGAAGCCAGGAGGGCAAATGTCTTCTCAACTAAGAAGTGTTTTGGGGATGATTAGGACATTTGTATTACTTATGGGTGTGCGGACGAATTAACACATCTACACGTGTAAAAAATACCTTTAAAAACTGCAGGGAGGGGTGTATGTTGTATGTTATCACACTTGAAAAAAAAAGCAAAATGGTAATAATGTAAAACTATAAATAAAACTTCCCCAAATAAATTCTGTAAACAAATGTCCCGTTACCAAAATATATACTAAATGAGAGTCACTGTACAAAATAGCATAGTGGCACTTTGTGATCTGTGGGTCAAACAGGTTTAGGGGTCATGCTGTGGCCCAGGACAGGTATAGTCTATGTCCAGTTCAACTAAAATGGTGGTTCAAAGACTCCTTTTCCCGGCACCTTTTAATTTGGTGTCAAACAGGTTTAGGGGTCATGCTGTGGCCCAGGAAGTTAGCTATGTCCAGTGAAACTAATATGGTGGTTGAAAAACTCCTTTTTCCGGCACTTTTTAAATGTGGGGGTCATGCAGGTTTAATGGTCATACTGCGGTACAGGACAGATATAGTTAATGTCCAGTTCAACTAAAATGGTGGTTCAAAGACTCCTTTTTCCGGCACTTTTTAAATCTGGGGGTCATGCAGGTTTGGGGCTCATGCTGTGTTCCAGGACAGGGATATTCAATGTCCAGTTCAAGTAAAATGATGGTTCAAATCATACTGCCTTCTGGCACTTTTTAATTTGTGGGTCATGCAGGTTTAAGGGTCATGCTGTGGTGCAAGACAGGGATAGTGAATGGTCTGTGAGTTTTTTTCTGTGGCTTTTATAACCTAAGTGTGTTGCCTAAGATGTAGCACGTATCCATTTGACTGTTGTGGATGTTAATTCCAGCTTCTCCATCCCTGTTTGGGTGTAAGAATGAAGGTGTTGTTCCTCTCCCATAGACTTTAATGGTCATCGGTGATAATCTATTATCGACTATCTTATTGATAATTGCCAATATCGACTATCGACCCGATGACGATAGTCAACGTAATCGCTCATCACTACTTATGACGGGATTGAAGTCAAGGCTTCTTCACCTTTTTTGAGCCATCATTCCAGACCTGTGTAATGGCCGTTGCACGGACCTCTGTGATCTCCCTCTTACGAAGCATACGAGTCACCTCTCCACTGCCGTGTCTGTCGCGTTAGAACTGATGGAGCTTGTGATGAGCCAACTTGTTGACTCTGATAGTTTGCCTGGTCGTCCACCTCCTGGCTTTTGAATGGATTTAATGGCCTTAATTTCATATTCTTCCAGCTGTCATGGCCTCACATGATGCAGTATGGCAATTTTCTTGACCGAGAGATCGATATCGATGAGCTGGATGATACTGCTTCTCTCTTCTTTGGAAATCTTCTTCATGGCTGCTCGAACCAGTGACCTTTCGCTTGGGAATCAGTCTAATAACACACTGAGCTATTCGGGAATGTGAGAACAGGTTGTAATTTGTAGTATACAAGAAGAAAAAGATTGTCCCACCACCAGGAGCAAAACAGTAACATTGCAGTTAGATGACAAGAATCTGCCTAAGTAAACATATGCTAAATAGTTGCACGTCAAAGTGTCTGCGTATGTATGAGATAGCCAAGATGATTATCCATAAAATGATGGTAGTCTCACGTTGAAAGCTGTAGTAGATGGTGAGCTATGGATCCTGAAAGTCAAAAGTTCAAAACATTGTTACACTTTTACTTGTCAGTGTAAAATATATTTATTAGATACAACTTTAGAACACAAAAAAAAATTGTAAATGTGCAAAATGCTACAGCAAGTGGGAAAGAAAAAGGTTTTTTAAATAAAAACGTCCTGAATAACATTTGTGGAGTCTATGAATTTGTTCTGAGAAATAGTATCGCCTTCATCAGATCCTCCTTCATAGATGTCTGATCTCATTATTTCCAGGCTAGAGAATGGCCTCTCTACACTCACTTGGGTTAGGGGCAAAGCGGTGACCACATGGGCAACATCTCTAACAATTTCAGGTTATAAAGGAATTGCCTCAGGCACAGTCAGTTCTGATAAATGGTTGAATTATTCTACTTCTTTGAAAGCAAGTGAAACATTTAGCTGAAATCTGGTCAATCTGTTTGCCATGGGAGCAGAATCTTTTCCCCTGCGGCAATGCTTTACCAGCTTCATGTCATCCAAATACTTTTCAAAATTACTCTCCTCATCTGAGGGTGAAGATATGGTAGCAGTAGCAAAACCCAATTCCTCTTGCAATTGGCAGTGCATTGAACTAACTGTACCAATTTAATATACATAAACTCCACAATTCCAATTCCACGGCCCTGGGAACAAGGCAACTTACCCTTCTGTGGTGTGCATTGTTACACTGTATGAGAATATGCCAGCAAAATGGCAGATACTCTAATGAAGCAATATAATTCATCCCTCCAATGATCTGCTGTATTAGTCAAGGAGCATAGTTAGAGAAAGACAGAGAAAATTTAAAAAGTGTAGATTCCAATGAAACCAAGATTTCTGAATGAGCCTGATAGAGCCAGTCTACAATTCTGGCCACCATAGTAGTTAAATGGTATGTTTGGGAATCTAGGACCAAGAGAATCTCCTTGTTCTTAGGTCTCATGAGCATTTTCCTTTCCATCCTCAGTCTCCCAAGTGCCTACACAAATTTAATTAGTAATTAGTTGAGTGAGATAAAATAGCATGTTGATATGTGGGTCAAGATTGTTTGGAATAAGTATAATAAGCAGGGGAGTAAGTTAATTTTTAATATGTTGATCTGGACGATCCATAAGAAATCTTTTCCGTACTATTTAGTTTAGTCTGATTTAATATTTAGCAGCAAAGAGGCAAAGTTGAGGTCAAAGCTATGTTTTGCACATGGACAGTAATTTTTGGACATTAATTTTATTGTTACTAAAACAGCTATATACATTTTTTAATTATTGTCTGGATTGTAGGTAAGAAGAAACTGGATGTAGGTTTAAGAACTAACAGCAAAGTCATCAGTGAAAGGGGAGCATTTTAAATGAATATTTAATATCTGACTACTTCTAATGTCTACGCAGCCCCTAATGCCCTGCATTAGGTGCTCTATTACCAAAACACAAAACAGAGGGAAGAGAGGGTGTCACTACCTTGTACCATTTCATATGTGAAAGGTTTGTGAAAGTTCCATTTACTATAATTTGTACTTAAGATTGATGGTATAAGGCAAATTTTCTCAGCAACATAATGTTATCAAGGCCAATGATAGTCAAGACTGCCTGCAAGAAGTCACAGTCCACCCCATCAAAAGACGTTTAATCTTTAAAGGAGAGTAAGCTAGCTTGGTTAAAGGGGTGTTATCGTTTGAGCTGTTTGGGCTGTTCAGCTAATTTTTTCAGATTGATTTTGAAATCCAGGGGCGTGTCTCTCCTCTCAGCAGGCGTGTCTCTCCTCCCAGGAGGCGTGTCTCCCCTCACTGAAGAACTGTGACATCATCATTTTGTATGAAGCAGGGGATGCAGAAGATTGTCTGGATATAACAGCTCTGTAGCCTCCTGCATGCTTCTTATTTTTGCAGCCTTGAGGCTCCAAACACCAGCAAGCACCTGTCAGATGTCTTAGTTTACACACAAATTACGCTGAAAGCCAGCAGCGTTAACTAGGGGTGTTCACCCAAATTGTACTGATAACAGGCAGAGACCTTTACTCAACTACAAGGACAAATGTCAGCTTCAAGTAAAGATCTCTGCTTGCTGTCAATGACATGTGAGTGAAAACAATGGGGAGAGAAGCAAATCAGCTTTGAGAGAAGGTCCTGCTCAGCTTGTAACTAACTTGGGCTGTTGGTGCAGCGGTAGAGCAGTGAGCAGTGATAGAGTATTGCTTTTACAACGAAGGGGTTTGGAGTTCTAGTCCCCTCACAGAGTATATTTTTTCCCCCTAAATTCTACACATATGTAGAGAGACCTAAAATATATATGTCAATCTCTATAATGATATATATACACATACATAGCTCCCCTATATCATGTCTCATCCCCCAGAATATATGCATTGTATCACATATGTTGGAAGTGCTTGGTGTGACTACTGTGACAATGGGACACTCTATAGGGGAGCTTTGTGTGTGTATATGAATAAAATTATAGCTGTCTACACATATATTTTCGTATCTTTACATGTGTAAAATTTATAAAAGAAAAAAAAATACTGATGGGACTTGAACTCCTAACCTTTATCTTGCAAAGTGGATCAGCTAAGCACTGCACTATGCAAGCAACTTATGCAGACACAGTGTTGAATCCTAATGTTATACACTACATATGATGACGTCATAAGGAGGCAGGGCTTGCATTCGATCTGAGGAACAGAACGCCCTCTTTTCAAAGTAGCAGCTTAAGGACTGGACCTGTGAGGAGGTGAAACAACCTCTTGGCAAAAGCCCTTTAAACAGCCAGTCATTGCCCCGATCATCACCATAGAGCTGGGAGATGTACATAGAACCAGCAGACCTTGGTTTCACTATCAATTTTAACAGCTCAGAGGGGAGTAAACACAGAGTTTGCAGGCAGCCAATCACAGCGCAGGGGGCGTGGCCAGGACGTTTCCTGTCTAGGGGCGTATCCCAACAGGCTGAATGAAATCTCAGCCAGCCAATCACAGTGCAGGGGGCGTGTCTAGGGAATCGACCAGGGGGAGTTTCGACCAGCAACAGAGCAACAGCAGAAACAGAATACAGATTTACAGAGAAGCTGATATCTGCTAAACCAAGTGACTGAGGTAATGCAACCCAATTACAAAAGTGCTTATTTTTACTGTCCCCATAATCTGAGACATGATCTTTGTAATGATAAAACCTCTTTAATAATGAGAACAGTATTGACAGTGTAGTCCTATGTGTCTCTGGAAGGAAAAATAGAAATATGATCCAGATGGACTTAAGAATGGATATATTTATCCCAGGCGTGTTTTAATTGACTTATTATTGATTTTAAAACCCCATGTTGGAAGTTTGTACCAAGCATCTACTGCTAGTTTAGTAAACTATATTTTCTGATGTAACTTCTGACCTTCCCCAACTAATCTCAGATTGTGCCCTCTTGTTTTTGAATTCTTCACCCAAAACACTGCCCTTTTAAACACGTTTAAAAGTTTCAATTGTCCTGTATTTCCTATTTGTCTTTCCTACTACACACATTATTATTTGTTTATTATACTTGCAAATAGGTTTAATACTTTAATTTCTTACACTTAGTCTGACTATGATATTAAAAAACTCATTAAAATATTGTCTGTTTATCATACCCCAAAAATTACATAAACCATTAATGCCTAATCATCTGACAGAAGCAGGTCCTCTTCCACAGTCCCTGAAACAAATTAGCATATGAGAGCATACATGTCACTGCTGTGCCCTCTAGCTGTAGCTAGGTTGACCCATTAAAGAATAAAATTGTGCACATGTTTATATAAAATTACTAAACATTCTTCCATAAATATTTTGTCACAATCCCTATGCAACTCTTCAATTTTCTAAAGTCCGGTAAATCTGGAATTTCCCAACTATAGGAGGCATTCTACCATTAGTTTAAGGTGGAAATCAATAAATTTGGAGAGGTTTCCTGTTAAACTGCCAAAGCCTGATAAAATGGGCCAATTTTGATGGATTATTGAATCTTCTGAAGTATGTATTATATATTAATAGTAGGTTCCTATTTAAAATATTCCTATAGAAAATTCTAGCAATTGCTTGGAAATGATCATTTAATTTGTTTTATTTTGCAGTTTATCAAAAAGTTGTATCCTGACAGATGACAGAGGATAATATGTCAGTTTCTTAACATAAGTCTTTATACCCTAATCAATGTACTGGTAATGCTGGAGAAAGATGTCAACTTAAGAATAAACCTACAGTCCCTATCACCAGGGTTCCATTTCATATGCAAAAGTGTTGTAAAAGTTATATTTACTTTAATTTGTGTTTAGGATTGGTGGTATAAGTCAAATATTCAAAGCAACATAATGTGATCAAAGCCAATAATAGTCAAAACTGCTCCAAAAACACACAGTTCCCCTTCTGACAGGTTGATGGCATGTGCTGATGTAGTTAGAGCAGGTTTACACAGCTTTACAGAGTATATAGCAGAAGCCACCAGCCTTACAAAGGAGAAATAGAGCTAGGAGATGATGGAACATGTGTGGCATTTAGAATACGGCACCCTTCATTGTCTATAGATAATATTATTTAATGTTATAGTTGTTTTTTGCTTGGTGTGCCAAGCGGTTTCTGGCAGTATGCTCCTTCGCATACTTCACCAAGCTTAGGTGATGGGTGAAATTACAGGGCTCCTTTCAGTTGAACATTACATATTTTACACTCAACTGGCCAGTCAATAGGTAACAGATTCTCTTGGTCAAAAATCCCCTTTAAAATGGGTTGTCTGATGAAGATAACAACTGTCCATATGTATTATAATGGTGTATGGATTTCACATTGTATGTAACTTGTAACCGTTAATGGTAATAAAGAACAACATATTATGCACTAAATTGCGTAAAATGTCTATAAATGTTAGAAAGCACAAGCGATAACTGTAAGTGATATGGTTTAAAACTAGAATGCTAGTATTGAGCCAAGATGACAGAGAGCCATTGGTTGAAAAGTACTGCTCTACACAATATGTTTGCACTATATACTGTAAATAAAGGACATTCCTGTCTGTTCAGATATGCACAAGTCAAGTACTGTATGTAAGTACCATATGTTTGTATGCTGCAAAACAACAGTAACAAGAAAAAATCTAAAATATTTCTGACCAAGTTGTAGATTATATATGTCACAGAGAGTAATCAGAGAAAGAACAATCACCAACTATGTTCAAAACAATTGTATCACAGTATCGCAAGTCTAAAAAAAAAACAACATAACTTTTAATTAATCAAAATAAAAACAACATAATATATATCAACATTAGGATCCAAAATAACTACACAAAAACCATGGGTGACCAAAGGGAATATTAGAGCTAAACACAAACACCTTAGATGTATATTCACCCAAAAGAGAAACTAAAGAGAAAAAAAAATAAACAATATGCCCTAAAACATCTCCAAACAAGATTTTTATCACAGGGCATTTTCCCTAAAATTTTTCGGTTAATCAGGGGGTTAGGAGGGGATGATATTTCAGGAAAAATAACAAATCATGTTCATACCACTGTTGTAGTCATTACAAAACATACAGTGGGTTGCGAAAGTATTCATGAATTGTTTCTCATTTAAGACACAAGCTTAAATGTATTTTACTGCTATTTTATGTGATAGAGCAATACAAAGTAGCACGTATTTGTGAAGTGTAAAGTAAATGGTTTTCCAAATTTCTGAAAATTAAAAAACTGAAAAGAGTGGTGTGCATGTGTATTTAGCCACCTCTACTCTGATACCCCTAAATAAAATCCAGTGTGATTTATTGTGTTGCCTAATTAGTAAAAAGAGTACATCAGTATGTAATTTATTCTTAGTATAACTACAGCTGTTTTGTGTGACAGCCTCGGAGCTTTGTCAGAGAACATTATTGAACAAATAGCATCATGAAAGCCAAGGAACACACCAGACAGCTTAGGGATAAAGTTATGGTAAAGTATGATGCAGGTTTTAATAAAAAACAATGCCAATATATCAAAAAATCATAATAAAACAAAGATAGTAAACCAAAATTCCAACCAACACCAATATATAAAGAAAACTACCAAAAATACAAAAACACATATATATATATATATATAGTTATAAAATATATAATTATTTTATATATTTTTATTTATATATATAAAACTTTTTATTAATTTACAAATGTAATTAATTTAAAAATGTATTTACAAATGTATAGTAAAAACACAAAAATACAAAGACCAAATACATATAGCTAAAAATGGTGGTGCCACAAAGATACAACCCCACACTTTGGTCTTTTTGAGATATTTCATGGCTATTTATTCTGATGATGTTTTTGGAGGTTATATTGGAAGATTGAAGAGAAGAAGAGACGAGATTGAAGAAATGATGATATGACATATAATAATGAAGAAAAATGTATTTAAATTATAATAATATTTTTTTTTTCTCACTTGAGCATATGATGTAATTCACTTGAACATATTATATATTTTACACTATCACTCTTATTGTTGTAATACTCTTATTGGATTGTACTTGGGTTGTTCACATTTAATATATAATTACATGGATGTTTATATGGTTGAATATTTATTATTTTGTATATAGAATTGTGTAATTTTATATATATTTGTTTTTTCACTGTGTATCAAATTGTAGTATATTTAGAATCACGTTATTATACTTTTTTGGTTGGCACTGTATTTGTTGTTATTTTTATAAATATATATATATATTTTTTTCTTTGTCTTGAGCATATGATATAATTCATTTGAACATATTATGTATCTTATATGATCACTTTTATTGTTGTAATACACTTATTGGATTGCACTTGGGTTGGTCACATGTCTTGCTCTCTTTTTATTTTTTTCTTTCTTTATTTATTTTATTAATATATATAAAATAATTTTTTTCAGTATTATGTATTTTTTATTGTTGCTTCTATTATTTTGTTTTAGTTATTTTTATATTTATTTTTCTTCGTGTGTGTCAGTATGTACTTAATATCCTTCTTCTCCTTATCTCCCTGATTATGATGTCCTCTGTTTCATTTGTGGTCTCCAGTCTTCACTGACTATGGGCTGCCATTTTTGGTGGGTCTTTAACTTATTCTTATAGTTTGGTCTTCAAGGTCTCCACTGATGTATTCCGCCATTTTTGGTGGGTCTATTTTAGTTACATATGCTCTGGTTACTGACGCCATGCCAGAGCATATGTATTTTATATCCTTTGTCCTTTCCTGATGACGTCCGTGTTTCCGGTCTGCGTGCTGGCGTCGCACGTGGTCCGGGATTCATGTGACGGACTCAGCTAGACAAATGAGATACTTTTACTATCGGGACCACAAGGTAACAGGGGATATTGCTTTCAGCTGTTTGTCTCTTTACCCTATTGGATGTCATAAACTTTTTTAAGGGAGGTGAAGTTAGTTGTGTGTTACCCCCTGACGAAGCCAGGTGTGGAGAAACGCGCGTTGGGGTCTGTCTGTGCCTCCTCTGGGTGGGTATGCACTCTTACTATGGGTGATTATATGGTGACATATCATTGATTATTTGTATATTTATATGTATATTTGGTTATATAATATGTTATTTATTTGATATGATTATGCACCTTATGCATACCACCTAGTGTGGGGTTGTATCTTTGTGGCACTACCATTTTTAGCTATATGTATTTGGTCTTTGTATTTTTGTGTTTTTACTATACATTTGTAAATTAATAAAAAGTTTTATATATGTGTGTTTTTGTATTTTTGGTAGTTTTCTTTATATATTGGTGTAGGTTTTAATAAAAGTGCAAGCACTGAACATTTCAAAGAACATCCACCATCCATAAATGGAAGGAGTATGGCACAGTTGCTAACATACATAAAGACATGGCTGTCCATTTAAACTAACTGCCCAGACAAGGAGAGCACTAATTAGAGTAGCAGCAAAGAGGCCCAGGGTCACTCTTAAGGAGCTGCAGAGATCCACTGCTAACATGGGAAAATATGTCAAAAGGACAACTATTGGTTGTCTACTCCACAAATACAGTATGGCCTTTATTGATGAGAGGCAAGAAACAAGCTATTTTTTTTAAATTAAGCATTAAGAAGTCCCATGTGAAGTTTGTAAAAAAGGGGACACAGCAAACATGTGGAAGAAGGTGCTCTGGTTTGATGAGACCAAAATGTGTTGAGGAAAGCCAACACTGCACATTCCCCTGAACACATCATCTATACCCTGAAGCATGGTGGTGGCAGCATCATGCTATGGGGATGGTTTGTTTCAATGGGGACTGGAAAGCTGGTCAGAGTTGATGGGAAGATGGATGGAACTAATTACAAAGAAATTCTGCAAGAAAACCTAACTGCAAAAGAAGGTTTAAATCAAAGTATATTCATACAGTTGAAACCAAAATTTACATACACTATATAAAAAGACACATTTCACTATCTGACATGAAATCAGAATAAACCTTATTTGTTTTAGGTCAACTAGGATTACCAAAATCATGTACGGTATATTTGCCAAATGCCACAATAATGAGAGAGAGAATTTTAAGGCATTTTTATTATTTTCTGCAAAGTCAAAAGTTTACATAGACTAGGATTACTATAGCTTTAAACAACTTAGGATAGCCCATATGACGATGTCATATCTTTGGAAGCTTCTAATTGGTTTATTGGCAACATCTGAGTTAATTAGAGGCACAGCTGTGGATGTATTTTAATTCACACCAGAAACACACTGCTCCTTTATGTAACATCATGGAAAAGTCTAAAGAAATCAGCCAAGATATCAGGAAGAGAAATGTGGACTTGTACAAGCCTGGATCATCCTTGGGTGCAATTTCCAGATACCTGAAGGTGCCTCTGTTCAAACAACTATATCCAAGTACAAACAAGATGGGAATGTACAGCCATCATACCGCTCAGGAAGGAGATGGGTTCTTTGTCACAGAGATGAACATGCTTTGATCTGACATGTGAATATCAACCCAAGAACAAAAGCAAAAGACATGTTGAAGAAGCTGGTGGAAGCTGGTAAGATTGTGTCATTATCCACAATGAAACAAAAACTGTATCAATATAGGCTGAAAGGCCTCTTTACCAGGAAGAAGCCCTTACTCCAAAAGTAATATATAAAAGCCAGATTAATGTTTGCAAATGCACACAGGAACAAACACTTACATTTTGGAGACATGTCCTGTGGTCTGACGAAACTAAAATTGAACTGTTTGGCCATAATGACCATAGTTATGTTTGGAGGAAAGAGGGAGAAGCTTGGAAACCTAAGAACACCATCCAAACTGTGAAACACGGGATTGGTAGCATCATGTTGTGGAGTTGTTTTGCTGCAGGAGGGATTGATGCACTTCACAAAATAGATGGCATCATGAGGAAAGAAGCTTATGTGGCAATACTGAAGCAACATCTCAAGACATCAGTCAGGAAGTTAAAGCCTGGGTGAAAATGTGTCTTCCAAATGGACAATGACCCGAAGCATACCCATAAACTGGTTACAAAGTATCTTAAGGATAACTAAGTTGATGTTTTGGAGTGGCCATCACACAGCCCTGATCTCAATCCTATTGAAAATGTATGGGCAAAGCCTAAAAGGCAGGTGTCAGCAAGTCGACCTACAAACATGGCTCAATTACACCAGTTCTGTCAGGAGGAATAGGCCAAAATTCTTACCAACTATTGTGAGAAGCTTTTGAAAGGATATCCAAAACTTTTGACCCACGTCATACAATGTAAGGCCAAATACTAATGAAACGTATATAAACTTTTGATTTTGCAGAAAGTAATAAAAATGCCTTAAAAAAATTATTTCTCTCATTATTCTGGCATTTAGCAAATATAAATAATTTTGGTAATCCTAAGCGACCTATAACAGGTGAGGTTTATTCTGATTTCACGTCAGATAGTGAGAAAAACATGTATATATGTCTTTTTATATAGTGTATCTAAACTTCTGGTATTAACTGTATGTTAAAATACTCAAAATCCAGACTTAAAAACCATTAAGAATCTGTGGCATGACTTAAAAATTGCTGTTCACAAACGTTTGCCAAAGTATTTTTCAAAAAGAATGGGCAAAAATTCCAGCCTCTAAATGTGCAAAGCTAGTACAGACATACCCCAATAGACTGCAGCTGTCATTGTAGCTAAAAGTGGCCCTACAAAGTATTAACTTAGGAGTAGTGTTGAGCGATTACGTTGGCCATCGACATCGGTCGATGGTCAATAGTCGACCATCATCGACAAGATAGTCGATAGTCGATGGTAGATTATGATCGATGACCATTAAAGTCTATGGGAGAGCAACACCACCTTCATTTTTACACCCAAACAGGGCTGGAGAAGCTGGAATTTAAATCCACAACAGTCAAATGGATACGTGCTACATCTTAGGCAACACACTTAGGTTATAAAAGCCACAAAAAAAATCATAGACCATTCACTATCCCTGTCTTGTACCACAGCATGACCCTTAAACCTGCATCACCCACAAATTAAAAAGTGCCAGAAGGCAGTATTATTTGAACCATCATTTTACTTGAACTGGACATTGACTATCCCTGTCCTGGAACACAGCATGACCTTAAAACTGTCTGACCACCAGATTAAAAAAGTGCCGGAAAAAAAGGAATCTTTCAACCACCATTTTAGTTTCACTGGACATTGACTATACCTGTCCTGGGCCACAGCATGAGCCCCAAACCTGCATGACCCCACATTTAAAAAGTGCCGGAAAAAGGAGCTTTTCAACACCCTTTTAGTTTCATGGGGCATTGCTATACTGTCCTGGGCCACAGATGACCCCCAAAAATGCA